>CM053267.1:78619328-78877298 GCA_028583415.1 Protea cynaroides | reverse complement strand
TTCCAATCTTCAGGTATGAAACCCTAATATGAAATTACCACAGTCGGTTGCCTACAAACATTATGTAGTTATGACTTTTTTTAGTTATTCCCTCACAGTGAAGGAGTGGGTTCAGTCGACAGCCGACAGAACTTTTATCGATTCTTCGACAGTAAGATTCATTGTTAATTTGTGGGACTCTGTTTTCTAACCTTTTTTTATGCGTTTCTTATCCATTCTTTATGCATATTATTTGAAGTTATTTCAAATTTCTTTCAATTTTATTCCCTCGACAGTGGTGTTTGTCCCCTTCACTAATGCTTCCTTATTTTTTAATCTTAATTTTCATGGAAAGGTTCAAATGTTTGAAAACATCAAAACTGTTTGGAAACATCACTATTGTAGTGCTGAGAAACATCACTACTTTACAAAATTTTTGGAAACATCGCTACTTTACAAATTTTTAATCTTTATTCTCTCAACAGTGGTTTGGAAACAATAGTGCTGGGGACCAAATCATTCCCCTGCACTACTGTTTGGAAACATCACTTTTGTAGGGCTGAGAAACATTACTACTTTACAAAATTTTTGAAAACGTCACTACTTTATAAATTTTTAATCTTTATTCTCTCAACAGTTGTAAGTCCCATACTCCATGAACCCAATTTAAACCTTTAATTCATGTCGTAACAGGTCTTCCAATCATCACTAGGCCAGATGGGATGAGCGGGTGACAATTAGGTACAGACCAAATTGATAAAAATTGTCATACCGGTCTCATCATACCGGTCGATCAGTATGTCTGCGAAGGCAGACTAGTTAAATTCGAAAACAGATATCTGTGGGTCCTGCTTGTCAAATCTCGAGCCTAGGGACTTCCCTAATGTAGAGAAACTTTCTAAACTCTATCCTAGTCTATTTAAGGACCCTTAAACCTCCTTAAAATTCTTTGATTGATCCTCAAAACCCTAGAGAGGAGAAATAGATCTGAAGAGGAGAAAGAGCTATGAAAGGTAGAAGTAGAGCCGCCGTTGGACGAAGAACACCATACTTTTGAACCAACGATAAGTGCTTGAACTTCTCTCTAAGTTAAGCATTATAGATGATTGATCATGACTTGATTAATACCATGCGAGGCTAGGTATTGATCTAAAACCCTTAAATTTGTCGTCAAACCCTAATACAGTCGATGAACTCTAGATTCGCATTCTAGGCTAAGGATCATCGAAACTAAGACTTGAATGGAACATGAAACAACTCTAACTCATTGCTCAGGTCTAGAATGCATAGAAAAAATCCTAGAACCAATAGGGGTGACCGACAGAAGGCAAACACCGAGTTGATGGTCTTCCAGAGGCATACCGATTGACTATACTGGTCGCACCATATGCGACCTGTACTGCGACTGGTACCTCTCGTAGACTGGTCTGTGGGGACCGGTCGACCATACTGATCGCACCTTTCCCCACAGTGCCACGACCAGTACTACGATCGGTATGCACTGTGAGGAGTGTTTTTGACTCAGTTGGTTTCCGACCAACGTGAATCCTAAGAAAATTATTCTAATTCAACACTAACATCGTGTAGGACCCTATGTTAGCAAGTTTGGATTCGTTGATGCGGAGCAAACTAGCAATCAAGCGTCAGGTAAGGGAATCAGACCTAAACCCTAATAACTTAATAATAGTAAAAATGTTGTTAATAATTATGATTCTATGGAATGGTGTTTGTGCATACTTGCATGTCATATTTACTTTCAGTTATTATATTGTACATGCATACTCGCTATGCTAGGATATGACTGTTAGGCATGTAATTATTTTTATTGGTGTGTGAAATGGGAAGGGTTTGGGATCTGGGATCATTCCTCACACTAGCACATTTTCGTATCGCTTTTGTCTTAGCATGCTTGGTGCGGGTAGGGTATTAGGGGGAGGAAGTGACACTGTTGTATCCAGCCTAGCCACTAGACTCTAGCCCTATTTCTATGCGGTAGGGAGCTGTGCTGGGATAGGGCCTACTCTAATGACATATAGGATTGGTTAGTTGCAAGCCCAGTTTGCAAGCCTTCGCCAATAGGGGAAGTGTTGGCGGTGTTCGATCCGAACACTTTAGCTCTATTTCTATTTTCCATGGTGGGTGCATGTGGGACGACAGTGGTGTTTGATCCATTGGGCGGATTCACACATTCGTGTATAGAGGTGCGGTGGCCGCCAATCCTTTCTATAGCACATTGCAAACTTAAAACCAGACCATAATGTGAATGTTATTGATGCATGTTGTTTGTTGCATTGTCTAATTTTCTTACTGAGCTAAGTTGTGAGCTCACCCTTGTGTACACACTATTTTTTAGATGTTGATGTAGTTACATTGTGGAGGACTACGTGGATGCTCCAATATATGAAAGAGTTGCTTTTCTGTAAGTGCAAGCAGGGGAGGACGAGCATAACGCTTCATGCGAGTACCCTTACTGCGTGTACCTTTAGGATGGTTTTAAATTTATTTTGTTTATTTCAGTTGGATTTTATAAACAGTGTAAGGATATTTATTTATTTTTTGGTATTTGAATAATTGGATAACTTATTTAATTTATCAATAAAGTACTCAGTTCATTTAATTTAAGACTTCCGCTGTATTTATTTATATTCTGATTGTGGTTATGTGCAATGGTTTGTTTTAGTGGACACGGTCTTATTGAGATCCTGGTATGAACCGTTGGTTTAGTAATGGTTCACTCACACTTCTGGTCTAATCGGAATTGGGGTGTGACAACTTGGTATCAGAGCACTTAGACTCTGTCCAACAGACCATATATGCACTTAACTAAGTCATTGAACTGAGATAGAAAAAATTAAAAGCTTTAATAAAAACCCACCTTATGCACTGGTTTGATGCCTGAGACTAAATATAAAAGTGCATAATAAACTATACTAAAGGTGGAAATTATAAATAGCATGTTTTAAGTAGATAACCATATTAACAGAAAAAAGCAAGTTATAAACTACCATTAAAGTAAAAACATCCAAGAGTGAAAGAGTTAATTGTACTACAGGGTATAGTCCACAAGCTTGACAATTACCTTATTATAATAAAACTGTCACACCCCAATTTTGGCTGAACCAGAAGTGTGAGTGAACCGTCTCCAAAACCATGGTTCACACCAGGATCTCAATAGACCGTGTCAATAAACCATTCCAAGCAGTCTAACATAATCAGAGAGTAATAAATAGCAGCGGAATTAATAGATAAATGAACTGAGCTCTATCTGGTAAATAAAATAATTATCCAAATTATTCTATCATTCACAAACTTAAATAATAAAATACTACAAGGTACTGTTTTAAATTAAACCATCTCTAAAGGAAAACACAGAATGAGCACTTGCATGATGCGTCATGCTCGTCCTCTACTATCTGTGCGTCAATGGCAGCGACTGTACCATACACTGGGGTAGTTATGAAGTCATCAACTGTGTACCCTGCATCAAAATCTGAAAAGAAAGAATATATATTCGGGTGAGCTCACAACTTAGCTCATTAAATACAAAACCAATGCAACATACAAAATACATGAGATAACATTACAATTTAGGTCAGGTATAACTTGCAAAATGCTATGGTAAGGTTTGGCGGCCACCGCATCTCCATGCACGAGAGTGTGAGCACACCCAACAGTCAGGCAACAATCCACACTACTGCTATTGCCCCACATCACTCACTCCGGTATTGAGATAGAGCTAGAGTCTAGCGGTCAGGCAACAATCCACACTACCGCGTCCTCCCCCTGATGCCCTACACCGTATCAATACCTAAACCCCTATTGGCAAGGGCTTACAAGTGGGTTTCGTTTTTAACCAGTCCTATATGTCAATACAGTATCTATGGCCCTACCCCAGTACGACTCCCTACGACATAGAGATAGGGCTCGAGTCTGGTGGGCAGGTTGAACCACAATCCCATGTCCTCTCCCTGATACCCTATTCGCACCAAGTCCGTCAAGGTAGACGGTGATATGAAAATGTGTTAGTGTGAGGATATATCCAAGGCTCCAATTCCCTTCACATTTCACACACTAACTGAAAGCATCCACATGCCTAAACAACCAACATCCTAGCATATGAAATGCATGAACAGATAATAATAATTTAACAACTAAAATGGCATGTGAAATGCACAAACATTAGACAATAAATACAGATATAAAATAATCACAACGGTTTACTGTTATTTGCTTAATTAGGGTTTGGGGTCTTGTCCCTTACCTGACGTGTGATAACAAGTTCGCTCTGCATTACAGGGCCTACTCACGTTGTCTACAGGTCCTACATAATCATACTCATAGGTTAGAATTTAAATTATTAGGGTTACAGTTGGTTAGAACCAAGTCTGGCAAGCAAACAGGCTTCGATAAACATACCAGTCACGGTACTGGTCTCACTGAGTGAGACTGGTATGTCCTGTGGTATGTATACCGGTCTCACTCAGAGCGAGACCGGTATGTGCCTGCGGTATATACCGCAGGCCCATACCGCAAGACCTTTCAGTCTAGCTGATATGTCTTGTGGTATGTACCGCAGGGCTATACCGCTGGACTTAGGTCCAGCCGGTATGTCCGGCGGTATATACCGCAGGACCAATACCGCATGACTTATTGTCCAATGGTTATGTCCGACGGTTTGGGTCCGAGAGCCCGATCTCGAATCTCCCTCCCCCGTCGGTCATCGGCTTGGTTTCTAGGGTTTTTCCTAAACCATTCTAAAGTCCAAATATTCATTTAGCTTTCTAGGTTTCGACTATAACGTCGCATCATTCCCAGATTGGATCTTAATGGAAACTAGGGTTTTTAGGGTTCTAGGATTTTGGATCGTTGTGCCGTTTCATGGCTCCGATCCAAAATCCTAACATTACTAAGAGGGTTGAGCACTTATCGGTGTTTGTCGGATGGCGACGTGCTCTTCCAATGGAAAATCCCTCTTCTTGAGCGGTTTCCTCCCCTTTGCTCCTTCTCAGATCTCTTCCAGATGGCTAGGGTTTGATAAGGTTTGGAAGGATCATAAGAGGGTTGGGAGGCATATATATATAGTGGGAGATTGTTCTAGGAAGGTTTCCCACGGTTAGAAACTTTCCAAAATTTTGATTCGGAGTGTGGGACCCGCTAGAGTCCGTCTCCCGCCGTTATTGCACATACCGGTCGCACATACCGATCTCACTGAGTGAGACCGGTACTGAGACCGGTATGTAAAATTTACATTTTTACACATCATTTCTCATACTTGGATCTCATGGTTCATCACCCGGCCTTGCCTTCCGGTCCGGTTATGATTGGGAGACCTGATACAATGTAAACCATAGTTAAACCGGGTTTTCAGACCACGGTTCTTACAACTCTACCACCCTGAAACGAAATTTCATCCCCAAAATTTGCAAGTAGGTTTCACAATTCCCCCACCCTTAAAAGAAATTTCGTCCCCGAAATTGAACGTACCTTCAAAGTCGAAAAGATGAGGGTATTCTTGTCGCATGGCATCCTCCTCCTCCCAGGTGATTTCCTCTACATCCTGACTCTTCCAAACTACCTTGACGTACTCACCTTCAAAGCTGCTATATCTTTTGACTGATTAATTTGATTGGTACCACCTTGAAGGTCAAGTTTTCTATCAAATCTGGGTGGTCTTCAACCAGGATATGCGAAGGGTCTCTCACATAGTTCTTCAGTAAGGACACGTGGAAGACGTTGTGGACATTAGACATCGCTGATGGCAATGCAAGTTGATAGGCCACTTTGCCACATCGGGACAAAATCTCATACGGTCTCACATATCTAGGACACAGTTTTCCTTTCTTTTCGAACTGCTTTAGGCCTCTTATTGGTGATACTTCAAAAACACTTTATCACCAACAGTGAATTCGAGGTCTCGGCGCCTATTATCAGCATAGTGCTTTTAACGCACTTGAGTTGTCTTTACTCGGTTCTTGATTTGATCCACTGCTTTGCAAGTTTCCTCCACAAATTTTGGTCCTACGATCCGTCTTTCTCCAACCTCGTCCCATAACAATGGTGTCCGACATTTCTTACCATACAAGACCTCATATGGGGCCATCTGGATTGTAGCCTGGTAGCTATTGTTATAGGCAAACTCGATGAGTGGAAGCTTCTCATCCCAAGCCCCCTTAAAGTCGATAGCACATGCTCGAAGCATATTTTCTAGGATCTGGATGGTCCTCTCTGACTGACCATCTGTTTGAGGGTTGAAGGCTGTGCTGAACTTTAGTTTCATTCCCATGGCCTTCTGTAGTCCCTCCTAGAATTTTGATGTGAAGCGTGGATCTGTCTGATACTATACTCTCTGGGACACCGTGGAGTCTAACAATATTTTCTACATATAACTTTGCCAGCCTTTCCATGGTGTATTACGGTCTGATCGGGATAAATCTTGCAGTCTTGGTGAGGCGGTCTACAACTACCCAAACTGCATTCACTGACCTCGGAGTCATAGGTAGGCCAGTGATGAAATCCATGGTAATACAATCCCATTTCCATGCTGGCTTAGGTAGTGGTTGCAATAAGCCTACGGGCCTCTGTCTTTACGCTTTGACTTGCTGGTAATTTAGACATTGAAATACATATCTAGCCACATCTACCTTCATACCCCTCCACCAGTACAATCTCTTTAGGTCATGGTACATCTTTGTGCTCCCAGGATGTACTGAATATGAAGTAGAGTGAGCTTCCAACATGATTCGGTTTCTAATTTCCAGGTCCTCATTCTCAAGTATGCATAACCGTTCATGATATCTGAGTACCTTATCTGCATCCAAGGTGAAATCAGGATTGGCTCGACCCTTTTCCAAATCTTTTTGCACTGAGGTATGGGTCCTGTAGGACTGCTGCTTTTATCTCCTCTTTCAGGTCAGGTAAAATCTTTAGTGCTGCAAACAGAAGAGTGGACTTGTGTATCAATCTTTGCTCAATTGGATCGTCTGCTGACTTTAATAAGAGCTGTTCTTCATTCTCTGATGAGCCAGAAACTATAGCACCCAAAGCTACATTTGTACTTGGGCCTGCTTTGGGGTTCGATGCCCATTTTCTACTCAGAGCATCAGCTACAATATTTGCTTTACCAGGATGGTACTGAATGTCACAGTCATAGTCCTTGAGTAGTTCTAACCACCTCCTTTGCCTCATGTTCAGGTCCTTTTGGGTTAAGAGATATGTCAGGCTTTTGTGGTCAGACTTAATCTGAAATTTCTCACCATACAGGTAATGCCTCGAAGTCTTGATAGCATGAATGATTGCTGCCAATTCTAGGTCATGAGTAGGGTAGTTCTTCTCATGCTCCTTCAGTTATCTTGATGCATAGGTGATCACCTGTTCTCCTTGCATCAGCACACATCCCAGTCCCAAACCTGAAGCATCTGTATACAGTGTGAATGGAAGGCCTGGAGCAGGGATAGTCAATATAGGTGCTGAAACCAGTCTTGACTTCAGTGTCTGGAAGCATTTATCACATTCTTCGATCCATACAAACTTCTCCCCCTTATTTGTCAACCTGGTGAGTGGAACGACAATCTTGGAATAATCTTCCACAAACCTTCTGTAATATCCAGCTAAGCCCAGGAAGCTACGAATTTCAGCAACTGTCTTCAGCGCCTCCCATCCTACTATGGATAAAATTTTGCTGGGATCCACCTTAATTCCTTCCGCAGATACCACGTGACCCAAGAATGCCACTTCGTCTAGCCAAAATTCACATTTCTTGAACTTTGCATAGAGCTTCTCTCTTCTTAGTCTTTGTAATGCCGCTCTTAAGTGTATTGCATGCGCCTCCTTGTCCTTGGAGTATACTAAAATATCATCTATGAATACTATAACTGACGTGTCCAACATGTCATGAAACACTCGGTTCATTAGCACCATAAACGATGCAGGTGCCTTGGTCAACCCAAAGGACATCATAAGAAACTCATATTGTCCATATCTTGTCCTGAAAGCTGTCTTGGGAATGTCTGCCTCCTTGATCTTGAGTTGATGATACCCTGACCTCAGATCAATCTTTGAGAATACACTTGAACCTTGCAGTTGATCAAATAAGTCATCTATTCTAGATAGCGGGCACCTATTCTTGATGGTGAGCTTGTTTAACTCTCGATAGTCCATACAAAGACGTACGCTACCATCCTTCTTCTTAACAAATAGCACCAGTGCTCCCCAAGGTGAGATACTTGGCCTTATGAAGCCCTTGTCTAATAATTCTTGTAGTTGGGTTTTCAACTCCTTTAACTCTGTGGGAGCAATCTTGTAGGGTGCCTTGGACACAGGTGCCACCCCTGGTAGGAGATCTATCACAAACTCAGTCGTCCTATCGGGTGGTAATCCAGGTAGGTCTTCTGGAAACACATCAGGAAATTCCCGTACTACCTCGATATCCTCCATTTTTGGCAAGTCAGCAGTCACATCTACAACTGATACGAGGTATCCTACTCCCCCTTTCTCTAAGCACTTCCTTGCTTTTAGGGTTGAGAGTATAAGTTTTCTCTTTCTAGGAAACTTAGTCCTTTAAAGTTGAATTCCGTTCCTTCACTGTCCTTGAAAACTAACTTCTTTTCAGCACATAACAGGCTTGCTGAATGCTGAGATAACCAGTCCATTCCTAGAATGACATCGAAATTTGACATCTCAAGTTGGACTAGATTGGCTTCCAACTCTCGTTCTTCAATATGTACTGGCAAGACCCATAATACTTTTCTAATACTACTTCCATTCCCATGGGGGATCGAACTAACAAACTTGGTTCCAAAGTCTTGATGGGTTGATCTAGTCTTTTCCCGAATGATACTGACACAAAGGAATGGGTGGCTCCAGAGTCAAATAGGACTCTGGCGGGTACCCCTGCTATATTTACTGTACCTGAGGTTTTTAATTTTTCCTTTAGTTTTATATGCTCAAACAACTAATGCAGTAACTAAAGAGTCAGTATAGAATCATACTAGTAACTACATCTGGTGATGTGGCTGCCTCCTCTATAGTAACGGCATAAACTTTGCCTTACTGCTGTTCCTTCTTTGGTAGTGGGCATGTTTTGGCATAGTGACCCACCTGTTGACAATTAAAACACTTCACGTTGGAGTTTTGTCCCGTTGCCTGTTGTGTCACTGCAAGAACAGGTCTGGGTGGCACTGTGCTAGCTGGTGGCCTAAATAGATGATATGGTCTGTTGTTTCTTCCGCCTTGGACCTCAGGGTTAGGCCTCTTCAGACCCCTATTCTGTGCAAAGAAGCTATCTCTCTGGCTTGCTTCAATGACTCGAGCCACCTGTACAGCTTCATTATAGATTTTAAGTCCTCGCCCCAACACATGTTCTCTTATAACACCCCGAAGACCCATTGTGAAGCGACGGGTCTTAGTTTCTTCCTCCTGCATACTGGCTGGAGTGAAGAAAAACAACTCCTCATACCTCTGTTGGTATGCCTCTACGGTCATCTGAGACTGCTGTAGATTGAGGAACTCCTTCTCCATCTGGTCACGGAAACTCCTTGGAAAGTGTTTTTCAAAGAAGGTCTCTTTGAATATGGGCCAAGTGATTATCTGGTGCTTTGTTTCCAGATACGCTCTGGTTGAGTTCCACCATCCATTGGCTTCTTCCTTCAGCATGTGGGTGACATATAACACTTTCTCCTCATCAGAACACTCCAGTAGACAGAAGTTCTTTTCCATCTCCACTATCCACTGTGCTGGCCACAGTGGTTTCCCTAGCTTTCCTGTAAAAGTTGGTGGCTTTAACTTTAGAAATCCATCCACCTTTCTACAGAGACTACTCTGTCCATAAGGTGACTGTCCATAGGGTGCTTGTCCATACATTGTCTGACCATACCATTGCGGCTGATACGAGTAGCCACTCTGATTTACTCCCTGATTTCCACCATAATATGCACCCTAATATGGACCTTGATATCCACCCTGATCCTGGTTAGGGGTGGGTGTCTCGGTAACCGGCTGGGGAAACGTGTTGTGTTGGTTCGGTTGTTGTTGTTCCTCAGCAGTTGTGCTAACCCCCGCTGGTACCGTATTTGCTTGTGTTGGTACAGGCCCAGGTGGCCTAAACATTTTCAACATTTTGTCGAAGAATTTCTTCTGCTGTGCCTCCATGTGGGTGACCAAATTTGCTATTAGGGTCTCAGAGTTTGTGTGTGTCTAACCCGGCAGTGGAGACTCCTCATTATCTCTCACCTGATATCCTCTTTCACTGAGAGGGTTAAGTTCTTCCCCATTTTCCCTCTCTTCATTTTTTTTACGGTTTTCTGTCCCTGTATTTCTTTCTATTGGAGGTGCCCTTGAGTGACGGTGTCTGCGAGGAATTCTACGACCATTTCCTCTCACCATTGTGACCTACTGGACTCTCCTTATGATATTTGACTGCATTGAACACATATGAGACAAATGAGACAATTATTAAAAACGATATTATTTAGTCTTAACATATATGAACAATAAATATCAGTCGAAGGCAAACAGACAAAATCTTACATTTTTTTTTTCTCAGAATTTTCTTGGCAAAATCATTGATTCCGGTCGTACCATACCGGCTTGGGGTTCTGTAGTCGTGGCTCGGCCGGTATGGGAAATGGTTCAAAATTTCCAGCCCCCCCAGGAGGTACCGGTCTCACCTATACCCTATGGTACATACCGATCGCACCACACTGCAGGAGGTACCGGTCGCACATACCAACCTTGAGTGCGACCGGTATCACAGAAAACCCCTTTAAAATCGCGATTTTTGTCTCATTTCTCACTTTCTCTCTTTGGTGTTTACTCCGGTGGCGATTTTTCTCCGTGTTACTGAGTCTCTACAGTCCAACTAGTGCTTCTAGGAGTGTTTTCCCTCAACCAAGAGTATCAAACTCGTTTCTAAGGTAAGCTTCTCCTTTCCTTCCTCTCTTTGAGAAAAATGTCATCGTCTTTCATGCCCAAAACCTATATTTTCTTGATTTGAGAATTTTTAACCATAGAAAACCTCTTTCTTTGCTTGAGAAAGGTTCTTGGGGTCTAAATGAGCAAAACCCCTCAACCTATTCGAAGTTCCATCGGTTGGTTTGGGAGAAATCCTAAAATTTCAATTTTTAACCTAGGTTTTTAGGTTTTTCAAAATTTTTGAAAAATTTCTACTGTTATGTCTCTATTTTTTTGTCATGTGTTGAAATTTTTTGATCATATATTAGTAGTGTCATCACATAAGTCCTCCTACCCATAATGGGTGAGTTTGAGGCTTTTGCTACATTTTCTGCAGTTATGCTGCCAAAATTTCGACAATTTCTTTCCTAACTTTCTCATATTTTCCTTTGTTCAACAGTTTGCAACATGTCTGGACATCATGGGGCGGGTAAATGATCTTTTGCGTCGGGTATGCACAGGCCACATCCTCCTCCCCATCTCTATGATGAGAGTTTTTTCCAGTCAGAGGCTGCAGCGGCGCACCTTTCATGGTTCCGAGTTAAACGCATTGAATCGGGTCGTTTTGTGAACTTGGAACACCTGCACCGCTTCGATGTTGAGGCCGCCTTTGGGGCTATGGGCTGGTTGCCCATTATTCAGTACAAAGAGACCACTCGTCCTAATTTGGTAAAACTATTCTTTACAAATTTGGAGGTAGAAGGGAATCCGAATGACTGGGAACATGCTAGGGATCTTCGGATTACTAGCTACGTGAAAGGAGTGATGGTCTCCTTCAATACGACTGAGTTGGCTACGCTTATCGAGATTTCAGATGACGGGAAACTTATCTACTGTCCACCCAGAGCTAAAGGGTACCTTACAGAGGACATGAGAGTAGCCATTGCTGCACAGATTTTGTTACCAGGCAGTATCATGCTAGCAGCGAACCTTCGTCCCGTGCCTCGTTTATACTGCCGTATTAAACAGCATGACATCGTTCCCTAGAGTGGTCTGTCACACCCCAATTCTGCACTATTCAGAATAGTGTGATGAACCGCTAATAAACCAACGGTTCAACCAGGATCTCAAATAGGCTGTGTCCGTTTGCTTAAACCATACACATCCACACAATAATCAGAGTAAATACATAATAGCGGAAGTCTTAAATATTAAATGAACTGAGAATCTAAATGTGATAAAATAAATAATTTAACCAATTATTTCCAAAAGGACTAAGACATAAACTTAAATAATTAATTCAAATACATTGTCTGTATAATCCAAATAAAAGTCTAATCGAAAACACAGGAGTTGCACTCGCATGTCGAATCATGCGACTCCATCATCACTTCAGCGTCCATCGCCGCCGCTTGCCCGTACACAGGAGCATTCATGTAGTCTTCAACCGTGGTACCTGCATCATCAACTAAAATATTCAATGTCAAAAAGGATGAGCACACATCACGGCTCAGTGAGCAAACAAAACAATGCAACAAACATGTGCATGCATTCAATTCATATATGTGGTCTGGTTTATAAGTTTGCAATGTGCTATAGAAAGGTTCGGAGGCCGCCTCACCTCTATACACGAGTGTGTGAAGCCGCCCAATGAATATCGGTATTGCCATCCCACATGCACCCACCATGGAAACAGTGTACCCAATGGGTATCGGCATTGCAGTACCACATGCTCTTATACCAATATGTAAGCCCCTATTGGCGAGGGCATGCAAACTGAGCTCGCAACTAACCAATCCTAATGTCAAACAGTGTATCCAAGGCCTCACCCCAGCATCCTCAATATGTCTATAGAGATAGAGCTAAGGCCCCTCGGCAGAGTCAGAGACTACACGGTCCGAGACTACCTCCCCTGATGCCCTACGACGTAATAGCTCTGCTAAGGTAATGGCGATACGACGATGTTAGTGGACAAGACTTGAGTAGAGATAGAGCTAGAGTCTGGAGACCAGGATAAACCATAGTGTCACGTCCTCCCCCTGATGCCCCACTCGTATCAAATACACTAACCACACACAAGCATTCACATGCCTATTCCTAACATCACCATCATCATCATGTTATAAGTAAACAAAATTAAATATGCATGAACAGTAATAGCAGGAATATTGGATGACATGTTAAATGCACAATACACACAAATACGCATAGAATCAATCAACCATGGTATCGGATTTAATAAGCAAAATTATCTTTTTATTATTCAATTAATTTAGGTCTTGTTCCTTCACCTTTAATTGAGTGTAGATCTTCGTTCAAGCTTTAAGAATCACTTTTAAATCACTAGGAAGACCTAATAAGTTGATAGATTCTATTTAGAATTAATTCCAACAAATTTAGACTAGCTGAAATCATAGAGTCGCAAGTAGGGTAGTACCTAGGGTCGATTACCCAATCGACCCTAGGGGTAGGGTCGGACATGGGGTCGTTTATCAATTGACCCTATGTGCGACCACACCCTCCTTGAGACTTCCCGAGGGTATGTGATCGATCCTGTGGTCTTGTAGGTCCATTCTAAGATTGTTTTATGGCTCATAACTATGATTTTGTACACACTTTTCATTGTCTATGATGATTACTTACATGGATTCCTTCTAAACTCCTCCATGGGTAGATGATTTGGGTTTCTCCCAATCCTAACTTCTTCATATTCCATTATAGGCTCTTAATTTATGAAGGGAATTGAACTCATACCTGAGGTTGGCTGAGATTCAGAGGTTTCTCTGAAGTTCCTCCTCTTCCTTAGTCTTTTCTCCAATTTTCCTTCTCTTATTCTCTTCCTTCTCTTTTTCTCTCTCTCGTTTTCAATTAGGGTTTTAAAAGGAGTGAAAGGGGCTAAGGGACGTCCTATTTATAGAGGAAAACCCTCCAAAATAAGTCCCATCGAGATTAAGAAAGGACCCCTTGAAATTAGGAAAGTTTCCTAATTTACGGTTTCAGTCTGTTATCATAGGGTCGCACGTAGGGTCGCAGGACCCATCGACCCTATGGTTCTGAAGTCATCCGACCCTATGACTAAAAAGTCATGGGTTAGACTTCTATTGAGGTGGGGTCGACCCTACCTGTTTAGGCATGCGACCCTACCCTCATATTTACTGTTTTTGGGTCAAATTCATAGCTGGTTTTGTGATTTCCTTTATGCATTTGGTCCACTTGGCTCGACCATGATAGGTAGACCTGGTACAAGGTAGTAAGACCGGTTAGTTTAATACGGGTCTTACAACTCCCCCCTTCTTATTAAAAATTTCATCCTCGAAATTGGTACATACCTTCCGAGTCGAAAAGATGAGGGTATTGCTTTCGCATAGCATTCTCTTCTTCCCATGTGATTTCTTCTATATCTCGGCTTCTCCAGGTGACCTTAACATAGTAAATATCACGGTTGCATAGTCGTTGAACCTTTCGGCTGGTGATTTCAGTTGGTGCTACTTCAAATGTTATATCATCAGTCAAATCAGGTGGATCCACTGTCAAAACGTGTGTTGGGTCCCTGACGTACTTCTTCAATAATGAAACATGGAATACATCATGCACGTTTGACATAGACGGTGGTAGTGCTAGCTGATAAGCCACCTTTCCACGTTTAGCTAGAATCTCATATGGTCCGACATATGTCGGACTAAGCTTCCCTTTCTGTCCGAACCACTTTAAACCTTGCATAGGTGATACTTTCAAGAATACCTTATCACCTACGACAAATTCAAGGTCTCGGTGTCGAGTATCTGCATACTGTTTTTGACGATTCTGAGCCGTTCTTACTATTTCCTTGATAATGTCGACTACTCGACATATCTCTTCAACAAATTCTGGTCCAACAATACTACGTTCTCCAATTTCATTCCAAAACAACGGAGTTCGACACTTCCTACCATACAGTGCTTCATAGGGTGACATCTGTATAATAGCCTGATAGCTGTTGTTATAAGCGAACTCGATCAATGGTAGTTTTTCATCCCATGATCCTTTAAAATCAATTACACAGGCTCGAAGTTTTTCTTCTAAAATCTGAATGGTATGCTCCGATTGTCCGTCTATCTGAGGGTGGAATGCAGTACTAAACTTCAATGTTGTACCCATAGCCTTTTGCAATCCGTCCCAAAATTTTGAAGTAAATCGTGGATCTCTGTCGGACACAATGCTTTCAGGTACTCCATGTAGTCTGACAATATTATCCACATACAACTTAGCTAACCTCTACAGTGTATACTGAGGTCGTATAGCTATAAATTGAGTTGTTTTAGTCAAACGGTCTACAATCACCCAAACCACGTCAACTACTCGGGGAGTCAATGGTAACCCGGTGACGAAGTCCATAGTGATGTAGTCCCATTTCCATGCTGGTTCTGGTAGCGGCTGTAACAGTCCTGCAGGTCTTTACCTTTCAGCCTTTACTCTCTAACAGTTTAGGCATTGAGATACAAATTTAGCTACATCTGTTTTCATTCCTCTCCACCAATATAATTTCTTTAAATCATGATACATTTTTGTACTTCCAGGATGTATCGAATAGACGGTGGTGTGAGCTTCTTTCATTAGTCGGTGTCTAATATCCAAATTTTCTGTTTCAGGAACACATATTCTTCCTTTGCACTTCAGTACCTTTTCATTGTCCAAGGCAAACTCAGGGATAGTCCTACCTTTTTCAATGTCCTCTTGTACCGTTCTTAGATAAGGGTCTGATTTTATAGCGGCTTTCACTTCATCTATTATATCAGGTACAATCTTCAGTGTTGCAAACATATTTGAAATCCGATGAACAAACCCTTGGTTGGTTGATTCACCTGGTGCATCTATTACAAATTGCTCATTACCAAGATTGAATACTTTTCCTGTAGCACACATTGCTGCAGTCGTGTTAACCCCCTCTTGGGATTTTATTATTGCTTTCTACTCAACGCATCAGCAACTACATTAGCTTTCCCTGGATGATACTGGATATCACAATCATAATCTTTCAATAGTTCCAGCCATTTTCTTTGTCTCATATTCAACTCCTTTTGATTAAAGAGATAAGTGAGACTCTTATGATTTGATTTAATCCAAAATTTTTCTCCATACAAATAATGTCTCCATATTTTACAACATGTACTACTGCCGCTAACTCCAAGTCATGAGTGGGATAGTTCCTTTCATGTGTTTTCAGTTGTCTTGAAGCATATGCAACTACTTGTTCTCCTTGCATAAGTAAACATCCCAAACCCAATCCAGATGCATCAATGTATAAAACAAATGGTTGTCTTGAAATAGGAATAGTCAAGATGGGAGTAGATATCAATCTTGCGTTCAATGTTTGAAAACTGTTCTTACATTTGTTAGTCCAAACAAACTTCTCTCCTTTCTTAGTCAAACTGGTGATCGGTACGGCGATCCTAGAGTAGTCTTCCACGAATCGTCGATAATACCCAGCTAGACCTAGAAAACTTCTAATTTCTGCCACACTCTTCAGTGCTTCTCACTTCACAATGGCTTCAATCTTGCTAGGGTCCATTTTAATTCCTTCAGCTACAACATGGCCTAAGAAAGCTACTTCATTTAGCCAAAACTCACACTTTGTAAATTTGGTGTAAGGCTTCTCTTTCCGTAATCGCTGCAGAGCGGCTCTTATATTCATAATATGAGTTTCCTTATCCTTGGAGTAGACCAATATATCATCAATAAATATAATGACCGATGTATCCAACATATCATGGAATACCCAATTCATAAGTTCCATAAAAGTTGCTAGTGCGTTAGTCAATCCAAAAGACATGACCAAAAATTCATAATGTCCATATCTCGTCCTGAATGCTGTCTTGGGAATATCACCATCCTTAATCTTCAACTGATAGTATCCTGACCGAAGATCGATCTTGGAGAACACCTTGGCACCTTGCAACTGATCGAACAAGTCATCGATCCGAGGCAATGGGTACCGATTCTTGATTGTCAGCTTATCAGTTCCCGATAGTCTATACACAGTCGAACACTACCATCCTTCTTCTTTATGAATAATACTGGTGCTCCCAATGGTGATATACTAGGTCTGATGTAACCCTTGTCCAGTAGTTCTTGTAACTGTACTTTTAATTCCTTCAGTTCAGTAAGAGCCATTCGATAGGGTGCTTTAGATACTGGTGCGGCTCTGGGTATCAGATCTATAACAAACTCTGTAGCTCGGTCGGGTGGTAGTCCTAGTAGTTCTTCAGGAAATACATCTGAAAAGTCACGCACCACATCAATATCCTCCATTCGTGGTGCTTCCTTGGTGAGGTCGACCACTGAGACTAGATACCCAACTCCTCCTTTCTCGAGGAATTTCCTAGCCTTTAATGTAGAGAGGATGAGTTTTCGTTTACGGGGAAGTTTGGTTCCCGCAAAACTAAACTCTGCTCCTTCCTTGTCTTTAAATGTCAACTTTTTTTCCGCACATAATAAATTTGCAGAATGCCGAGCTAACCAGTCCATTCCCAAGATGACATCAAAGTTTGCCATCTCAAGTTGAATCAAGGTTGCATCCAAAGTCTTTTCGTCAATAAGGACTGGACATGGCCCATAACCTTTTTCTAATGTCAATTCTAATCCAATAGGCAATCGTACAAGCAGTTTGTAGTCTAAAGATTTGAGGGGTAGATTTAGCTTCTTTCCAAATGACACAGATATAAAAGAATGAGTAGCTCCAGAATCAAAGAGCACTCTGGTAGGAATGCCATTAATAGGTACGATACCTATGATTTGTTTTAATTTAGTCTACATGCTCATACAATGTAACACAATTTAAAAGGTTTAGGTCATACCTATGACCACATCAGGCGATGCGACAGCATCCTCGGATGTAACAGTGTAAACTCTTCCTTGCTATAGCTGCTTTCTGGGCTTAGGGCACTCCCTTGAAATATGTCCCACTTGATTGTAGTTAAAACATCTTATTCCTTCATTATTTTGCTTTGGTTGCGATGGGGTTGCTGGAGTAGTCTTGGCTGCAGCATTAAAGCCTTGAGTACGGAAGGGTCTGAATGTCTTGGTGTTCCCTCCGTTATAAGAATTCCCATTAGGCCTTTTGATACCCCTATTTTGAGCAAAGTAGCTCTCTTTCTGGCTCGACTCTATCACTCGAGCAATTTGTACAGCTTCATTGTAGACTTTCTTCTCAAGTCCCAGGACATGTTCACGGATACTTTCCCTAAGTCCCATGATGAACCTTTGAGTCTTCGTATCTTCCTCTTGCATACTGACTGGTGCAAAGAAGAACAGCTCCTCACAACGCTATTGATAGGCGTCGACAGTCATCTGTCCCTGATATAAACTCAGGAACTCTCTCTCCATAGAATCTCTGAAACTTCTAGGGAAGTACTTCTCAAAGAATGTCTCTTTATATATACCCCAAGTCAAGTGGGTGTGCTTGGTTAATAGATATGTCATGGTAGACTTCCACCAATGGTGTGCATCGCCCTTTAGCATAAATGTGGCGTACAACACTTTCTCCTCCTCATTCACTGTCATCATCATAAAATTTCTTTTCATTTCATCAACCCAGTATGCTGGCCACAAAGGATCTACTGGCTTGCCATTAAATTCTTTGGGCTTCATCTTCAGAAAACGCTCGACCAGGCGGGAGTGGTCCAGCTGATACAGAGCGTAAGCCCCATACATAGGTGGTTGGTACCGATAACCCCCTTGAGCTACTTGAGCCTGCATGACTGGTGTTTGAGGTGCATGGGATACCGTGTTACTTTCCCCTGGTACTGTGCTTGCCTGTCCTGCTGGCATCGGTGTCGTATGTGCAGCTGGAAAAGCCATGCCTATGGCAGCTTGCATATTAGATTGTACCTGTTGTATTTGCTGCAGCTGTTGTGCCAAGTTCATTACCGCCGTAGCCAGATCCGTAGGTGGGGCTGGCAAGTTAGTAGGATTTGTCTGGCCATTAGCCACGGGCGGTGCCGTATTCAGATTCTCCTGTGTCTCAGGATGTATATAGCTGTCTTCCTCTGCAGGTGGTGGTGGAATAGAGTTACGGCTTTGTCTGGTCACTCTTCGCCCAACCATTTTCTGTTCTGATGGTGGTAGTGTCTGTAAACAATCATAGCACATGTGAGGCAATCAATATAAGTTGTTCTTTAGTCAAACATCCAACTAATCAATATAAATTTCAATTTTTTCAGATCTTTCTGACAAAATACTGTATTTTCCATCGTAGGGTCGATGGTAGGGTTGGTCATTATGCGATCCTAGGGTATGCGACCCTGAGAATCACTGTCAGCTTACCGAGAGCCTAGGGTCGATGGTAGGGTCGGTATATGTCCGACCCTAGGTCCGACCCCTAGTTCTTTGTCAGATCACCGAGAGCCTAGGGTCGATGGTAGGGTCGGTAGTTGTCCGACCCTAGGTCCGACCCTAGTTTTCTGTCAGATCACCGAGAGGCTAGGGTCGATGGTAGGGTCTGACGTAGGGTCGCATGTTTTGGTCGAATTCTGCGACCCTATGACCCAGAATCAGGTTTTTAAACCCGATTTTGGATTCATTTCCCATTCTTTCTCCTCTCTTCCAACTCAACCCGTTTCTCTAAGTTGCTACAGTATCGACCCCTACCTGTTTAGTGATCATATCTTCCGTTCGTGACTCCCACTCCTTCTCTTCAGGTATGCTCTCTTACTGTTTCATGTTTTTAAAGCATTCTAACTAGGTTTTTTTCCCATTTACATCGTTTTCTTCAAATTAAACTTTTTCTAACCGTAAAAATTTAATTTTTATTGGGGGCTTTTGCTATTGGTCACCTAGTGGAAGAAAGCCCTAAAAAATATTCGAGTTTCATCGGTTGGTTATTGAGAAACTTGAAATTTTCCATTTTTGACCTAATTTTTGAGATTTTTTGAATTTATTGAAATTTCTTCAAATTTGATCTTTCAAAATAACCAGACGCTGAGGTGGCAGTAGCAGCAGCAGCCGGAGCAGGGGCCCATGGGGGTGATGCTGAGGATGAGAGTCGTATGTACATGGATGTAAACTCCATACCTCCTCCATCACCTCTACATTCTATTGGAGCTGGTCCATCTCGGACTCCTTCATGCATGGTTGGTCCTTCACGCCCACCATCTAATGATATGATGGGATTACTGCGTGAGATTAGGGAGGCTTAGCGCGCGATGGACTCGAGAGTAGGAGAGCTTCTGGATGCTCAGCGCACGACAGATAGGAGAGTGGGTGAGCTTCTGGATGCTCAGCGTGCGTCTGATCAGCGGATGGCTGATTTGACAGCTAGTCTCCAAACGACCCAGACTCAGGTAGCCTGGTTGACTAGAGTATATGCTAAGGACTATGACAGAGATCGCGAGGCACCGCCTCCTCCGTCACCTCCAGCTCCACGATGTCTATTTTCTTTTTCTTTTTCTTTTTGTACTACAGAGTAACTGTCTGGGTTGTGGACTATACTCTTCTTTGGATATGTATAAACGTGCTTTTTATTTAATGTATATAAAACTTGTTTCTTCTTTTTATATATGCATTATTTTCTTTCTTAATTTTGTCTCAAACAATACAGGTGCTTACTGTGTGTTCTTATTAAAGCTTTTAGATTTTATCCTAACTCAGTTTACGAACTTTGTGGAAATATACTGGTTTAATAGACAGGGCCTGAGAGCTCTGATACCAAGTTGTCACACCCCAATTCTGCACTATTCAGAATGATGTGATGAACCTCTAATAAATCAACAGTTCAACCCGGATCTCAAATAGGCTGTGTCCGTTTCCTTAAACCATACACATCCACACAATAATCAGAGTAAATACACAATAACAGAAGTCTTAAATATTAAATGAACAGAGAATCTAAATGTGATAAAATAAATAATTTAACAAATTATTTCTAAAAGGACTAAGACATAAACTTAAATAATTAATTCAAATACATTGTTTGTATAATCCAAATAAAAGTTTAATAAAAAACACAGGAGTTGCACTCGCATGTCGAATCATGCGACTTCATCATCACTTCAGCGTCCATTGCCGCCGCTTGCCTGTACATAGGAGCATTCATGTAGTCTTCAACCGTGGTGCCTGCATCATCAACTAAAATATTCAACGTCGAAAAGTGTGAGCACACATCACGACTCAGTGAGCAAACAAAACAATGCAACAAACATATGCATGCATTCAATTCATATCTGTGGTCCGATTTATAAGTTTACAATGTGCTATAGAAAGGTTCGGAGGCCGCCTCACCTCTATACACGAGTGTGTGAAGCCACCCAATGAATATCGATATTGCCGTCCCACATGCACCCACCATGGAAATAGTGTACCCAATGGGTATCGGCATTGCAGTACCACATGCTCCCATACCAACACGTAAGCCCCTATTGGCGAGGGCTTGCAAACTGAGCTCGCAACTAACCAATCCTAATGTCAAACAGTGTATCCAAGGCCTCACCCCAGCATCCCTCAATACGTCCATAGAGATAGAGCTAAGGCCCCCCGGCAGAGTCAGAGACTACACGGTCCGAGACCACCTCCCCTGATGCCCTACGACGTAATAGCTCTGCTAAGGTAATGGCAATACGACAATGTCAGTGGACAAGACTTGAGTAGAGATAGAACTAGAGTCTGGTGACCAGGATAAACCACAGTGTCACGTCCTCCCCCTGATGCCCCACTCGCATCAAATACACTAACAACACACAAACATTTACATGCCTATTCCTAACATCATTATCAACATCATGTTATAAATAAACAAAATTAAATATGCATGAACAGTAATAGCAGGAATATTAGATGACATGTTAAATGCACAATACACACATGCACTCCTAGAATCAATCAACCATGGTATCAGACTCAATAAGAAAAAGTAGCTTTTTATTATTCAATTAATTTAGGTCTTGTTCCCTCATCTTTGATTGAGTGGAGATCCTCGTTCAAGCTTTAAGAATCACTTTTAAATCACTAGGAAAACCTAACAAGTCGATAGATTCTAATTAGAATTAATTCCAACAAATTTAGACTAGCTGAAATCATAAGGTCGCAGGTAGGGTAGTACCTAGGGTCGGTTACCCAATCGACCCTAGGGGTAGGGTTGGACATGGGGTCAGTTATCAATCGACCCTATGTGCGACCACACCCTCCCTGGGACTTCCCGAGGGTATGTGATCGATCCTGTGGTCTCGTAGGTCCGTTCTAAAAATTGTTTAATGGCTCATAACTATGATATTTTACACACTTTCCATTGTCTATGATGATTACTTACATGGATTCCTTCGAAACTCCTCCATGGGTAGATGATTTGGGTTTCTTCCAATCCTAACTTCTTTATATTCCATTCTAGGCTCTTAATTTATGAAGGGAATTGGATTCATACCTGAAGTTGACTGAGATTCAGAGGTTTCTCTGAAGTTCCTCCTCTTCCTTAGTCTTTTCTCTAATTTTCCTTCTTTTCTTCTCTTTCTTATCTTTCTCTTTCTCTCACTTTCAATTAGGGTTCTAAAAGGAGTGAAAGGGGCTAAGGGATGTCCTATTTATAGAGGAAAACCCTCCAAAATAAGTCCCATCGAGATTAGGAAAGGACCCCTTGAAATTTGGAAAGTTTCCTAATTTACGGTTTCAGTCTGTCATCATAGGGTCGCACGTAGGGTCGCAGGACCCGTCGACCCTATGGTTCTCAAGTCATCCGACCCTATGACTGAAAAGTCATGGGTTGGACTTCTGTTGAGGTGGGGTTGACCCTACCTGTTTAGGCATGCGACCCTATCCTCATATTTACTGTTTTTGGGTTAAATTCATACCTGGTTTTGTGATTTCCTTCACGTACTTGGTCCATTTGGCTCGACCATGATAGGTAGACCTGGTACAAGGTAGTAAGACCGGTTAGTTTAATACAGGTCTTATATGGTCACTATGGAGAGGTGTCCCAGTTGACTCAGTACATCACCTACTGTGTTACTACCAGGCACCGAGTTTGCCTGCTTTACCTGATCATCCGTACCATGATTCATGCTGCGAGGCCTGATGTAATAGGGAATCTCCCATATGGTAGGTTGATTACAGCATTATTGCACCCCTTAGGTGTGGACAGGCGTGGAGAGCCAGCTTTTGAGGTCACTATGAGTTCTGACATAGATGTTGAGATCATCTATAAGATGCAGATGGATGATCTAGAGCTTAGTGACGAGGAGCTTCAGTCTCGCCCTTTTCCACCTAGAAGCCAGGCGACAGCCGCAGTAGCAGCAGCAGAAGCTGAGGTAGGAGGTGATGGGGATACACACATGGAGGACATCCCTGCACCTGCACCCCAGTCTTCTCCGGTTGTAGGACCATCTCAGCCTCCTCCAGATATAGTGATGAGCATGCTCATGGAGATCCGAGATACTCAGCGGGAGATGAGTCAGGACTTGGGGCGTCTAGCTCGCAGCCTATGGGTCACGCAGGACCAGGTACATTGGCTTAGAGAGGGGTACGAGCGTGATTATGATATCACAGATCCGATACCACCCAGGCCCGTAACTCCACCATAGTTTGACCTAATTTCATTTTTATTTATGCGTGGTTCATTTTGTTTACAGAGTAACTGTCCAACTTGTAGACTGTACTCTGTCGTAGACTTTTATTTATTTATGTTCATATGGTTAAGGAGTTAATTGATTTTCTTCAAAAAATTCAGAGCTTAAAATTTCTCTTTCATTATTAGTATATTATGCATCTTTTTTTATGTCTCAGGCATCAAACAAGCTTATGGTGTATTTTTATTAAAGTTTTTAATATCTTAGTTCATTGGACACAGCTAGATGTAGAATGGTTAGCTGGACAGAGCCTAAGAACTCTGATACCAAGTTATCACACCTCAATTCTGACTGAACCAGAAGTGTGAGTGAATCGTCTCCAAAACCATGGTTCACACCAGGATCTCAATAAACCGCGTCAACAAATCATTCCAAGTAGTCTAACATAATCAGAGAGTAATAAATAGCAGCGGAATTAATAGATAAATGAATTGAGATCGATTTGGTAAATAAAATAATTATCCAAATTATTCCATCATTCACAAACTTAAATAATAAAATACTACAAGGTACTGTTTTAAATTAAACCATCTCTAAAGGAAAACACAGAATGAGCACTTGCATGATGCGTCATGCTCATCCTCTACTATCTGTGCGTCAATGGCAGCAACTGTACCATACGCTAGGGTAGTCATGAAGTCACCAACTGTGTACCCTGCATCAAAATCTGAAAAGAAAGAATATATATTCGGGTGACCTCACAACTTAGCTCAGTAAGTACAAAACCAATGCAACATACAAGATGCATGAGATAACATTACAATTTGGGTCAGGTATAACTTGCAAAATGCTATGGTAAGGTTTAGCGGCCACCGCACCTCCAAGCACGAGAGTGTGAGCACACCCAACAGTCAGGCAATAATCCACACTTCTGTTGTTGCCCCACATCACTCACTCCGGTATAGAGATAGAGCTAGAGTCTAGCGGTCAAGAAACAATCTACATTACCGTGTCCTCCCCTGATACCCTACACCGTACTAATACCTAAACCCCTATTGGTAAGGGCTTGCAAGTGGGTTCCGTTTCTAACCAGTCCTATATGTCAATACAGTATCTATGGCCTTACCCCAGCACGGCTCCCTACGACATAAAGATAGGGCTCGAGTCTGGTAGGCAAGTTGAACCACTATCCCACATCCTCTCCCTGATACCCTATTCGCACCAAGTCCGCTAAGGTAGACGGCGATACGAAAAGGTGTTAGATTGAGGATATATCCAGGGCTCCACTCCCCTTCACATTCCACACACTAACTAAAAAAATCCACATGCCTAAACAACCAACATCCTAACATATGAAATGCATGAACATATAATAATAATTTAATAACTAAAATGGCATGTGAAATGCACAAACATCAGACAATAAACACAGATACAAAATAATCACAATGGTTTACTGTTATTTGATTAATTAGGGTTTGGGGTCTTGTCCCTTACCTGACGCGTGATAACAAGTTCGCTCTGCATCACAAGGCTTACTCACGTTGTCTATAGGTCCTACATAATCTTACTCATAGGTTAGAATTTAAATTATTAGGGTTATAGTTGGTCCGAACCAAGTCTGTCAAGTAAACAGGCTTCGATAAACATACCAGTCACGGTACCGGTCTCACTGAGTGAGACCGATATGTCTTGCAGTATGTATACCGGTCTCACTCAGAGCGAGACCGGTATGTGCCTGCGGTATATACCGCAGGCCCATACCGTAGAACCTTTCAGTCCAGCCGGTATGTCCTGCGGTATGTACCGCGGGGCTATACCACTGGACTTAGGTCCATCCGGTATGTCCGGTGGTATATACCGCATGACCAATACCGTAGGACTTATTGTCCAGCGGTTAGGTCCGGCGGTTTGGGTCCGAGAGCCCGATCTCAGATCTCCCTCCCCCGTCAGTCATCGGCTTGGTTTCTAGGGTTTTTCCTAAACCATTTTAAAGTCCAAATATTCGTTTAGCCTTATTGGTTTTGACTATAACGTTGCATCATTCCCAGATTGGATCTTAATGGAAACTAGGGTTTTTGGGGTTCTAGGATTTTGGATCGTTGCGCCGTTTCACGGCTCCGATCCAAAATCCTAACATTACTAAGAGGGTTGAGCACTTATCGGTGTTTGTCGGATGGCGGCGTGCTCTTCCAACGAAAAATCCCTCTTCTTGAGCGGTCTCCTCCCTCTTTGCTCCTTCTCAGATCTCTTCCAGACGGCTAGGGTTTGATAAGGTTTGGAAGGATCATAAGAGGGTTGGGAGGCATATATATATATAGTGGGAGACCGTTCTAGGAAGGTTGCCCACGGTTAAAAACTTTCCAAAATTTCAATTCGGAGTGTGGGACCCACTGGAGTCCATCTCTAGCCGGTACTGAGACCGGTATGTAAAATTTACATTTTTACATATCATTTCTCATACCTAGATCTCGTGGTTCGTCACCCGGCCTCGCTTGTCGGGCCGATTATGATTGGGAGACCTGAAACAATATAAACCATGGTTAAACCGGGTTTTTAGAGCATGGTTCTTACAACTGTACTGATAGGAGAGAGAGAGAGAGAGAGAAAACTAAAGTAATCCATCATGGGGTTGGGGGCATCGAAGGAATAGGGTCAGCAATGTCATAGTCACGCTCATATGTGACCCTAAGCTAGTGTACCTGCTCCTGTGTGACTCTGAGGCTGCGAGAGAGGTACCCTAGGTCACGGTTCATTTAGCACTGGGCATCCTGAATCTTCGTAAACATACCCATCAGGGTATCAGGAGGAGGTTGGGATGGTCCTGCTGCAAGTATGGGCTGCGGTTCTAGTGCAGGAATAGCCTCCATCTATTCATCATCATTACCCCCTACCTCTTCTGCATAAGCTGCATTGGCTGCTGCTACCCTCCTAAGCAGACATGGACGAGCCTCTAACTCCTCATCACTGATCCATAGGTTGTCCATCCTCATCCAGATAATGGCATCTCAGTCAATGTCTGATGTCATGGTGTCCTCAATCGCAATCTCATCCCTCATATCTACTTGAAGGCACTACAGGAGTGTAGTGATAAGCTGGCCATAAGGAAGGTTGCTTATCTGGTCGGGCATGGTATCCTGACGCATAGTCCTGATGATAATATAAGGGAGACAGACCCGCTCCCTAGTGTAGACACAATAAGTTAGGTACTGGGTGAGCTGAGATAACTCACTGTAGTGACCGCTCTGAGGGACAATATTATGCTAGATAATGCTGCAATAGACTCGAGGGAGAGGTCTCAAACTAGCAGCATTCATGGTCGTCCCAGGGTTAAGGATTTGCTCTATAACCTCCTGGCGCAGATCATCAGTAAGGAAGCCTTTCATCTTGGTAGCACAGTAAACCAAATCACCATCATTAGGAATCCCCAAAAGATCAGTAAGCTGGTGAGTATTGAATGATATGGGAACACCCTTGACAAAACTGGTGAGGCCGATGTCCCTACCGTGGCTGAAATCGTTAACATCCCCTTCGACCTCCAAGTTAGCATAGAAATGCTTTACCAGATTGGGTCGGGTAACCATAGAATAGGTGATCACTGGCAACCACCCAAGTGCACCAAAGGCCGCTTCAACATCGAACCCCTGGAGTTGCTCCAGGTTTATGCAGCGTCCAGACTCTATGTTTTTCTCTTCGAACCATGGGAAACGGGCTTGCGCAACCGCCGAGCGAAACCACCACTCATCAAACTGGGGAACCGGTAGGTGTGGACGGTTTATTCTTGAACCGTATGCCTGCTTACCACCACCACGACGCCGAGACATTGTTAACTACAAAACAAAATAAAAACAATGAGAACTAGTCAAAAATTTTCAAAATTTTGGCAGCATAACGACAGTATTTCAAGCAAAGGCCTCGAACTTACCCAAAATCTGGGAAGGAGGACTTACGTAACCATATAGCTACAAATAGAGACTAAACAATCATTAAACAAGCAATAAATTCAACAATTATAAGAAAAATCAATTTTTTACCAAAACCTAGGTCAAAAATCCAAAAATTTTGATTTTGAGTAAACCATACGGTAGAACCTTAAATAAGTTGAGGGCTTTTGTCCATAGAGGTCCCAACATCATTTCTAAGTCGAAGAAAAAGAGCTTCCACAGTTAGAATCTTCTAAATCTAGGAAAACCTAGTTTTTGGGCAAGAAATCATGAAGAAACGATGTAAAAAGAGAAAGAGTAAGGAAGGAACTTACTTGGAGAGGTTGTAAAGCACTCTTGGGAGAGAAGAATCACTTTTATAGGCACCGGTTGGACTGTAGCAACTCACCAAGTCATAGAGGAATCGCCACCGGAGATAATGGAAAGAAGAAAATGAGGAAAAAGAGTCAAAATCACGATTTTAAAGCATTTTAGAGCATACCGGTCGACGATTTTGCCCTATACTCATTGACCGGTACCCCTGGGGTACATCGACCGGTAACCCTCGGCCAATGAAAGTGCTGACCGGTCGATTATACTGGTTGCACCATACCATACAGAGGTGCGACCGGTACATCGACCGGTACCAGAAGATCGAGAGGTTTGTCCGCCTGGACATACCGGTCGCACTACATTCTACAGTACCACGATCGGTATGTTGTGACCAGACAAGTATTCTAAGCCCAGAAAATTTTGAGAAAATTTTTAAAATTTTGATTTAAAGTTTCCATTACAATTTTCGCCTCGCACTGTTAAAGACTAACACTATTATGACAAATGTGACTATTCCAATGTACCTCATGTGTTATGTCTTCTTCTCAAATCCACACAGGAAAGAGTAATCTGAGATGGCAGGAGGAAATGGTCGCAGAGGTTCACGGAAACGTCACCACTCAAGGGTGCGTCAAGTCGAGGACAATGTGGAAGCAGAAAACGTTGGTGAGCAAAACCTGAACCCAAAAGATGGAACCGCAATGAGGGATGATGGGTACATGACACCAATGAGAAATGGTGGAGAAGGGCAGAGTCACAGAGCATCAACAAATCTGTCAGGCCCTCCTCATGCCAACTCTGAGACTATAGTGACAAATTTGGTCTACCAGATGGAAGCTCAGCAGAAGGCATTCTTAAACAAGATGCTGAAGATGTTCAGGCCACCGGAATATATCCTAACAGAAGCTACGCCTGAGTCTGGGGGAAATAACGTCGCACTGCGAGTGGATGGTAGTACTGGGCTGATGGGCCAAGAACAGAGCCCACAACTACCACAACAATTTCCAACATCATCTGCCTATCAAGGGATCTATCCATACCCACCACCATGGTATGGAACAAGTGCACAGGGACAGAATGACCTAAGCCGAGCTGTGGATAGGTTTTTGAAACTGAAACCCCCTACCTTCACAGGGAAACCAGGAAAACCATTATGGCCTGCACAGTGGGTTACTGAGATGGAGAAAAACTTCCGTCTGATGACTTGCACGGAGGATGAGAAGGTGTTATTTGCTATACACATGCTCAAGGAAGATGCCAATGCCTGGTGAAATTCTACCCGGCCATACTTGGAGACGAAGCACACTCAGATCACCTGGGAAATATTCAAGGGAGCCTTCTTTGACAAATACTTCCCAAAGAGTTTTCGTGATTAAATGGAGAAGGAATTCCTCAACTTGCAACAATCCCAGATGATTGTGGATGCGTACTAGAGAGGTACGAAGAGTTGTTCTTCTTCGCTCCAATGAGCATGCAAGAGGAGGAAACCAAAACCCGTAGGTTCACTATGGGATTGCGAGGAAGTATCTGGGAGCACATTTTGGGTTTGGAGAAGAAGGTGTATAGCGAAGCTGTACAGATCGCTCGAGTGATTGAATCAAGCCAGAGAGACAGCTTCTTTGCTCAAAATAGGGGACTGAAGAGGCCTGCTACTGAGACTTCGGGTGGAGGAACACTAAACCATTCCACCCATATAGGGCTCAGTCTACTGTGGTGCCAACAACAAATATTACTGCACCACCACCACCACAGGTAGCTGGTCAGAACCCTAACGTCTAATGTTTTAACTGCCAGCAATTGGGCCATTATGCAAAAACTTGCACTCTACCAAGAAAGCAACTGCTACAACAAGGAAAGATATTTGCAGTCACCACAGAGGAAGCAGCCGCATCACCTGATGTGGTTACTGGTACCCTTACTATTTTGCTTACTATTTTGTTATGTATGAGCATATAGAACTAAGGGATAGGTAAATTCCAGGAACTGTAGATATAGTTGGTGTACCCGCCAAAGTACTCTTCGACTCTGGGGCTACACACTCCTTTGTTTCTGTGTCTTTTGAGAAGAGATTGGAGTTACCTGTTAAGCTCTTAACTCCAAGCTTATTAGTTTGCTCTTCGCTGGGAGTAGAAGTGGCGTTGAATGAATGCTATGGGCCATGCTTAGTTAGTATTGATGGGAAAAACCTAGAAGCGAATTTGGTTCAACTCGAGATGGCAGACTTTGACATCATCTTGGGAATGGATTTGCTAGGCCATCATTCAACTAGCTTATTATGTGCCGAAAGGAAGCTTATTTTTAAGGATGATACGGGGAAGGAGTTTAGCTTCACCAAAACTAAATTACCTAGGAAGCTGAAGCTGATCCTCTCTACTCTAAATGCTAAGAGATGCTTAGAGAAGGGAGGAGTGGGTTACTTAGTGTCTGTGGTTGACGTCGCTATAGAGGTACCAAAGATGGAAGATCTGGATATGATACGAGAGTTTCTAGATGTATTTCCAGAAGACCTAACCGGATTACCTCCAAACAGGGCTATAGAGTTCGTGATAGACCTCATGCCAGGGTCGGCACCGGTGTCTAAGGCACCGTACAGGATGGCCCCTACAGAATTAAAAGAGTTGAAGACCCAGTTACAAGAACTACTAGATAAGGGTTTCATACGACCAAGCATATCACCGTGGGGAGCACCTGTATTGTTCGTAAAGAAGAAGGACGGTAGCGTACGACTATGTATCGACTACAGAGAGTTAAATAAGTTAACCATCAAGAACCGATACCCTTTGCCTAGGATCTATGATCTGTTCGATTAGTTGCAGGGTGCAAAGGTTTTCTCAAAAATTGATCTTAGATCGGGGTATCACCAACTGAATATCAAGGCAGGAGATATTCCAAAGACTGCTTTTAGGACAAGGTATGGGCATTATGAGTTCTATGTAATGTCATTTGGATTGACCAAGGCCCTAGCGTCGTTCATGGAACTGATGAATCGAGTATTTCATGACATGTTGGACAATTCAGTCATCGTATTCTTTGACGACATCTTGGTCTACTCAAAGGACAGGGAGACTCATGCAACACACTTAAGAGCAGCCCTACAATGGCTGAGAAAGGAGAAACTCTACACCAAGTTCAAGAAGTGTGAATTTTAGCTGAAGGAAGTGGCCTTCTTGGGTCACATAGTATCTGCAGACTGTATCAAGATAGATCTAAGCAAGATCGCAACTATAGTGGGATGGGAAGCACCAAAATCAGTTGCAGAGATTCGTAGCTTCCTTGGATTAGCTGGTTATTATAGAAGATTCGTGGAAGATTACTCAAGAATCACCGTTCCACTCACCAGACTAACCAAGAAAGGAGAAAAGTTCATATGGATAGATGAGTGTGAGAAGTGCTTTCAGACTCTGAAGTCAAGACTAGTCTCTGCACCTATCTTGACCATCCCAGCACCAGGCTTGCCATTCACCCTATATACGGATGCCTCAGGGTTGGGTCTTGGATGCGTGTTGATGTAAGGAGAACAGGTGATTACCTATGCATCAAGACAGTTGAAAGAGCATGAGAAGAAATATCCTACGCATGACTTGGAGTTAGCAACGGTCATTCACACAATCAAGAATTGGAGGCACTACCTTTATGGTGAAAAGTTTCAGATAAAGTCGGATCATAAGAATTTGACTTACCTTTTTACTCAGAAGGACCTGAATATGAGACAGAGGAGATGACTGGAGCTATTAAAAGATTATGATTGTGACATCCAGTACCATCCGGGTAAGGCAAACGTCGTAGCTGACGCCTTAAGCAGAAAGTGGGCATTGAAACCTGAGGCAGGACCCAGTACAGACGCTGCATTATGTGCTGCAGCCTCGGGCTCAAAAGAGAATGATGAAGAGCATATATTAGAGACTGTAGAAGATCCAATGGAACATGGCTTAATTCATAAGTTCACATTGATGTTTACAGCTTTGAAGATCTCATCGGATCTAATAGATGAGGTAAAAGTAACAATCCTACAGGATTTACACCTCAAGATGGTGCAAAAAGATCTAGAGAAGGGTAAAAGCAACCCTGACTTCACCTTGGATTCAGACAAGATACTCAAGTATCGTGGAAGATTATGTATACCTGAGAATGAGAACTTAAATATTAGAGACAAAATTATGACAGAAGCCAATTATACCCTATATTCGGTACATTCAGGAAGCACCAAGATGTACTATGATTTAAGAAGATTATATTGGTGAAGAGGTATGAAAGCGGATGTAGCTCGATTAATATTCTAATGTCTAAATTGCCAACAAGTGAAAGCAGAAAGACAGAGACCCGCAGGTTTGCTACAACCACTACCAGAGCCAACATGGAAGTGGTATTGTATCATAATAGATTTCTTGGCCTACCCTTGACACCAAGGTCAGTGGATGCCGTGTGGGTCATAGTCGATTGACTTACCAAGACAGCTCGCTTCATCGCCATCAGACCTCAGTACACCATGGACAAGCTAGCCAAGCTATATGTGGATAATATAGTCAGACTTCACGGTGTCCTAGAGAGTATAGTATCTGACAGAGCTCCCCGCTTTACATCAAAATTCTGGAAAGGATTACAGAAAGCTATGGGAACCAAGTTGAAGTTTAGTATAACTTTTCATCCTCAGACAGACGGGAAGTCAGAAAGAACTATTCAAATCTTTGAAGATATGCTTCGAGTGTGTGCCCTAGACTTAAAGGAGCTTGGGACGAGAAGCTATCGCTCATCGAGTTTGCTTATAACAATAGTTACTAGGCTACTATCCAGATGGCTCCATATGAGACACTCTATGGGAAGAGATGTCATACACCTCTATTATGGAATGAGATGGGAGAAAGGAGGATTATAGGACCGGAGTTCGTAGAAGAAACTTGTCGAGCGATTGATCAAATTAAGGAAAGAGTGAAGACAGTTCAAGTTCGACAAAAGCACTATGCGGACAACCGACGTCGAGATCTGAGTTTACAGTGGGTGACAAGGTATTTTTGAAGATATCACCTGTGCGAGGTCTGAAAAGGTTCGGTAAGAAGGAAAAGCTATGCCCCAAGTATGAGGGACCATACGAGATATTGACCAGACGTGGTAATGTGGGGTATCAACTGGCCCTACCACCATCCATGTCAAGCGTTCATGATGTGTTCCATGTTTTTTTACTGAAAAAATATGTCAGGGATCCATCGCACATCTTGATAGTAGACCCACCAGACTTGACGAAGGATTTGACCTTTGAGGTGATACCTGTGATGCTCACAAGCCGAAAGGTACAACATCTCCGAAGCAAGGATATCCATTATGTCAAAGTGCATTGGAAAAGCCAAGATGTAGAATTGGGAGGAGGAGAACGCAATGCGAAAAGAGTATCCTAACCTTCTCGATGAACATGGTATGTGTAAATTTTGAGGCTGAAATTTCTTTTAAAGGTGGGGGAGTTGTGAGACCTACATGCAAATTTCTCAGACGAAATTTCTTTTAAGGGTGGGGGAGTTGTAAGACTCACACTCCATGAACCCGATCTAAACCTTTAATTCATGTCGTAACAGGTCTTCCAATCATCACCGGGCCAAACAGGATGAGCGGGTAACAATCAAGTACGAAAATGGACCAAATTAATAAAAATTGTTATACCGGTCTATATACCGATCGACCAGTATGTCTGTGCAGGCAGATTAGTTAAATCCAGAAACAGATCTCTATGGGTCCTGCTTGCCAAATCTCGAGCCTAGGGACTTTCCTAATGTAGGAAAACGTCCTAAATTCTATCTTAGTCTATTTAAGGACCCTTAAACCTCCTTAAAATTCTTTGATTGATCCTTACAAACCCTAGAGAGGAGAAAGAGAACTGAAGAGGAGAAAGAGCTAAGAAAGGTAGAAGTAGAGCCGCCGTTGGACGAAGAACACCGTACTTGTGAACCAACGGTAAGTGCTTGAACTTCTCTCTAAGTTAAGCATTATAGATGATTGATCATGACTTGATCAATACCATGCGAGGCTAGGTATTGATCTAAAATCCTTAAATTTGCAATCAAACCCTGATACAGTCGATGAACCCTAGATTCGCATTCTAGGCTAAGGATTATCGAAACTAAGGCTTGAATAGAACATGAAACAACTCTAACTCGTTGCTCGGGCCTAGAATGCATAGAGGAAATCCTAGAACCAATAGGGGGTGACAGACGGAAGGTGAACACCGAGTTGATGGTCTTTCAGAGGCATACCGGTCGACCATACCGGTTGCCCCCTATGCGACCGGTACCTCTCGGAGACTGGTCTGTGGGGACCGGTCAACCATACCGGTCGCACCTTTCCCCACAGTGCTGCGACTGGTACTGTGACCAATATGCACTGTGAGGAGTGTTTTTGACCCAGTTGGTTTCCGACCAACGTGAACCCTAAGAAAATTATTCTAATTCAACCCTAACATCGTGTAGGACCCTCTGTTAGTAAGTTTGGATTCGATGACGCGGAGCAAGCTAGCAATCAAGCGTTAGGTAAGGGAATCAGACCTAAACCCTAATAACTTAATAATAGTAAAACGTTGTTAATAATTATGATTCTAAAGAACGGTGTTTGTGCATACTCACATGTCATCTTTACTTTCAGTTATTATATTGTTCATGTATACTCGCTGTGCTAGGATGTGACTGTTAGGCATGTAATTGTTTTTGTTGGTGTGTGGAATGGGAAGGGCCTAGGGTCTGGGATCATTCCTCACACTAGCACCTTTTCGTATTGCTTCTGTCTTAGCATGCTTGGTGCGAATAGGGTATCAGGGGAGGAAGTGGCACTGTTGTCTCCAGCCTGGCCACTAGACTCTAGCCCTATCTCTATGCCATAAGGAGTTGTGCTGGGATAGGGCCTACTATGATGACATATAGGATTGGTTAGTTGCGAGCCTAGTTTGTAAGCCCTCTCCAATAGGGGATTACGTATTGGTATGGGTAGGGCATCAGGGGAAGTGTTGGCGGTGTTTGATCCGAACACTTTAGCTCTATCTCTATTCCATGGTGGGTGCATGTGAGACGACAGTGGTGTTTGATCCATTAGGCAAATTCACACACTCGTTGTCCCACCCGAATTCTACACCAACTAGAATGGTGTGATGAACCGTCTATGATCCAACGGTTCAACTAGAATCTCGAATAGACTGTGTCCCTTTGCTTAAACCATACACATCCATAACCATAATCAGAGTAAATAAACAATAGTGGAAGTCTTTAATATTAATGAACTGAGTATCTAACAGTGATAACATAAATAAAGTATCCAATTATCTCAAATAACTGAAGACATAAAATAAAATAAATTAATCAATTACATGTTCTGAATAATCCAACAAATAACTCTGATCAAAGACGCAAGAGTTGCACTCGCACGATGAATCATGCGACTCCATTATAGCTTCTGTATCCATCGCTGCAACATGCCCGTACATCGGAGCATTCACATAATCTTATACAGTAGGACCTGCATCATCAACTAAAAATATTCGACGTCGAAAGGGTGAGTACACATCATGGCTCAGTGAGCAAATAAAACAATGCAACAAACATATGCATGCATTCAATTCATATCTTTGGTCTGGTTCATAAGTTTGCAATGTGCAATAGAAAAGATAGGTGGCCGCTGCACCTCTATACACGAGTGTGTGAAGCCGCCCAATGGATCAAATACCATTGCCGTCCCACATGCACCCATCATGGAATAGAGATAGAGCTAAAGTGCCCGGATTAAACACCGCATGACACTTCCCCTGATGCCCTACCAATACCAACACGTAAGCCCCTATTAGTGAGGGTTTGCAAACTGGGCTTGCAACTAACCAATCTTAATGTCAAACAGTGTATCCAAGGCCTCACCCCAACATTCCTCAATAGATCCATAGAGATAGAACTAAGGCCCCCCCGACAGAGTCAGAGACTACACGGTCCAAGACCACCTCCCTTGATGCCCTACGATTTAATAGTTCTGCTAAGGTAATGGCGATATGACAATGTCAGTGGACAAGACTTAAGTAGAGATAGAGCTAGAGTCTGGTGACCAGGATGAACCACAGTGTCACGTCCTCCCCCTGATGCTCCACTCGCATCAAGCACACTAACCACACACATATATTTACATGCCTATTCCTAGCATCATCATCATCATCATGTTATATATAAATTGAATTAAATATGCATGAACAGTAATAGTAGGAATATTGGATGACATGTGAAATGCACAATACACGCATACAAGCATAGAATCATTCATGGCATTGGACTCAATAAATAAAAATAGTTTATTATTAGACAATTAATTTAGGTCTTGTTCCCTCACCTTTGATTGATAGTAGATCCTCGTTCAAGCTTTGTAATTCACTCTTAGATCACTTGGAAACCTAACAAGTTTATAGATTTTTAATTAGAATTAATTCCCATGTATTTAGACTAACAGAAACTGAGGGATCGCAGGTGTGGCAGCACCTGTGGTCTCAGTTTCTACGACCACAGGGCGTGGGGTCGCAGGGTATGATCGCATATCCTACGACCACATGTGCGACCACACCCTCCCTGGAAACTTCCCGAGGGCATGTGGTCGGACATGTGTGTCTCGTGTGGTCACACATCATGCAACCACACATGTGACCACACGTGTGATGGTCGACCTTTCACTCTTAACTCCAATCCTCCATGTTTGGGTTCCTTGGCCTATCATCATGGTTCTTCCTATGATTGTTCTATGGCTCAGAAATAATATTTTATATAGAATCCACATCCACATAAATTCCTTCCATGGATTTACTTGGAATTTGCCCATGGATTGATGATTGGGTTCTCACTTCAATCCTATCTCTTCCATAATCTATTCTTGGCTTTCAATTTAACACGGGGAATGTTTTCATACCTTAAGCTTGTTGAAGATTCAGAGTTTTCTCTGAATTTTCTTCCTCCTTAGTCTTCCTCTTTAATTCTCCTTCTCTTCCTTCTCTTTTCTTTCTCTCACTTTCATTTAGAGTTCTAAAAGGATGAAATAGGCTAAGGGACGTCCTGTTTATAGAGGAAAACCCTCCATAATAAGCCCTACTGAGTTTAGGAAAGATCCCCCTTTGGATTAGGAAGGTTTCCTAAATTTGGTTCTGTCTGGGTTCCGTGTGGTTGGAGGTGGGGTCGCAGAACCCGTCGACCACACCCTCTGAAACCGACGACCATACGACCAGAATTCCTGTGGTTGTACTATTTTGAGGTGTGGTCAATCATACCTGTTTAGGTATGCAACCACACGCTCATAATTGACTATTTTTGAGTTAAATTTCATACCTGTGGTTGTGGTTTCTTCACGCACTTGGCCCGCTTGGCCTGACCATGATAGAAAGACCTGATACAAGGTGGTAAGACCAGTTAGTTCGATACGGGTCTTACACTTGTATAGAGGTGTGGTGGCTGCCAATCCTTTCTATAGCACATTGCAAACTTAAAATCAGACCATAATGTTAATGTTATTGATGCATGTTGTTTGTTGCATTGTCTAATTTTCTTATTGAGCTAGGTTGTGAACTTACCTTTGTGTTCACACTATTTTTTAGATGTCGATGCAGGTTACACTGTATATGGAAGAGTTACTGCCCTGGAAGTGCAAACAGGGGAGGACGAGCATGACGCTTCATGCGAATACCCATACTGTGTGTACCTCTAGGATGGTTTTTAATTTATTTATTTATTTTAGTTGGATTTTATAAATAGTGTAAGGAGATTTATTTATGTTTTGGTATTTGAATAATTGGATAACTTATTTAATTTATCAATAGAGTACTTAGTTCATTTAATTTAAGACTTCCGCTATATTTATTTATATTCTGGTTGTGGTTATGTGCAATGGTACCGATCGATCGATATGTCTACGCGGGCAGACTGGTTAGATCCGAAAATGGATCTCTGCGGGTCCCACTTTCCAAATGTCGAGCCTAGGGACTTTTCTAACGTAAGAAAACTTCCTAAACTCTATCCTAGTTTATTTAAAGACCCTTAAACCTCCTTAAAACTCCTTGATTGATCTTCATAAACCCTAGAGAAGAGAAAGAGATCAAAGAAGGAGAAAGAGCTAAGAAAGGAGGGAGAGGAGCCGCTGTTGGCCGTTGGACGAAGAACACCATAGTTGCAAACCAACGGTAAGTGCTTGATGTAAGACCCATATCAATCTAACCCGGTCTTACCACCTTGAACCAGGTCTACCCATCATGGTCGAGCCAAATGGATCAAGTACGTGAGGGAGATTGCGATCCCAGGTATTAAACTGACCCAAAAACACTAAACTAAGGGGGAGGGTCGCATACCCAACAAGGCAGGGTCAGACCCCCCCAGTATAAAAGTCAGACCCTGAGTTTTTAATCAGGGGTCGGACATTTTAGAACCAGGGGTCGACGGGATCTCCGACCCCCTCATCAACCCCCAGTCTGCCGACAGAAACCGTAAATAAGGAACTTTCTAAATTTCAATGGGATTCTTTCCTAATCTCAATGGGACTTATTTTGGGAGTTTCTACTGTATAAATAGGACGTCCCTAAGCCTCTTTCACTCCTTTTAGAACCCTAATTGGATTGAGAGAAAGAGAAGAGAAAGAGAAGAGAAGGAAAATGGAGAAGAGGATCAAAGAGAAGAGAAGAAAAGTGGAGAAGAGGATTAAAGAGAAGGCTTTAGAGAAACCAGCCTAATTCTCAAGTATGGATACTATCTCCATGTAATTCTACAGACCTTAGAATAGATAGTGAAGAGGGAATGATCTAGGAGAAACCCAAATCATTCATCTATGGTTAGGTTTTCATGGAAAACCATGGGGGAGATCATAAAAACCATATAGGTGAATGAACTATGGTTCTAGACCATAGAACATATGTGGAATGGATTGTAGAAGCAAGCCATAGGACCCCAAACACGAAGGAATGGACTGTAGGATGAAAATTTGACTAAACCCACCGGGGGTCGCACGGGGGGTCGATGGCCAATCGACCTGACCAGACCCTAACAATCGACCCCCAGTGTTCGGGAAGTCCAGAATCTGGGTGGTAACACCCAGGGTCGATGGAACCTCTGACCCTGGCATCGACCCCCAGTTGACAGCATGTTTTTTAAAATCAGAATTAATTCTATTTAAATTCTATCGACTTGATTAGGTCTTCTAGTGATATAATATTGATATTTAGTTGATTCTTAAAGCTTGAAAGAGGATCTACGATTAAGCAAATGTGAGGGAACAAGACCTAAACTAATTGGTTAATAATAAACTGTTTTATTCTTGAGTCAAATGTCATGATTGATTCTATGCGTGTATGCTTGTTATGTGCATTCAACATGTCATCCAATATTTCTATTATTACTGTTCATGCATATTTAAATTATTGTTTATAACATGATGATGATGATGATGATAGGAATAGGCATGTGAATGTATGTGTGTGGTTGGTGTGCTTGATGCGAGCGAGTATCAAGGGGTGTCATAGGCCGGGCCTCAGCACTCTAGCTCTATCTCTAACTCAAGTCTTGTCCACTGACATCGTCGTATCGCCATTACCTTAGTAGAACTATTACGTCGTAGGGTATGAGGGGAGGTGGTCTCGGACCGTGTAGTCTCTGACTCTGCCGGGGGGCCTTAGCCCTATCTCTATGGACGTATTGAGGGATGCTGGGGTGAGGCCTTTGATACACTGATTGGCATTATGATTGGTTAGTTGCGAGCCCAGTTTGTGAGCCCTCACCAGCAGGGGTTTACGTATTGGTATGGGCAACTGGTATAACAATAAATGTGACCTTTGCGTGTACATTGTCCATGGTGGATGCATGTGGGACGACAATAGACGTTACCTTTGGGCGGCTTCACACACTTGTGTATAGAGGTGCGGAGACCACCTATCCTTTCTATAGCACATTGCAAACTTATTTACCAGACCAAAGATATGAATTGAATGCATGCATATGTTTGTTGCATTGTTTTGTTTGCTCACTGAGCCATGATGTGTGCTCACCCTCTCGACGTCGAATATTTTTAGTTGATGATTTAGGTACTACTGTCGAAGATTATATGAGTGCTCCGGTGTATGCGCGTGTTGCTGCAATAGAAGTCAAAGACTTAGTGGATACGAATGATTCCTCATGTGAGTGCAACTCATGCGTATTCGATTAGATATTTCATTTGAAATTATTAAGAAAATGTAATTGATATTTTATTTACTTATGTCTCAGTTGCTACAACATAATTTGATACTTTATTTATGATTATCACAATTAGATTCCTCAGTTCATTTACTATAAGACTTCCGCTATTGTGTATTTATTCTGATTATGATTGTGGATGTGCATGATTTTATTTTTAATGGACATAGCCTATTAGAGATCCTGGTTGAACTGTTGGTTTATTAGCGGTTCATCACACCATTCTGAATAGTACAGAATTGGGGTGTGACAACTTGGTATCAGAGCTTCTCAGGCCTTATCTGTGAAACCCGTATACTTCCACAAAAGGTCGTGAACTGAGATAGGATAAAAATTTAAAAGATGTAATAATAACACACTATAAGCTTCTGTGTTGTTTGAGACAAAATTGAAAGAAAATAATGCATCTATTAAAGGAGAAACAAATTTTTATATACAACCAAAGGAAGAACAAACATTTATATATATATATGATTAAAGCAGAGTACAGTCCACAGTCCAGACAGTTACTCTGAAGTACAAAAAGAAAGATAAAATAAATACATCAAGAAGCTGGAGGTGATGGGGGGAGGCGGTGCCTCACGGTCTCTATCATAGTACTCAGCGTAGACTTTAGTCAACCAAGCTATCTGAGTCTGGGTCGTTTGGAGACTAGTCACACGCTGAGCATCCTTAAGCTCTCTCACCCATTGATCCGACATGTGCTGAGCAGCTAGAAGCTCTCCCACCCGCTAGTCCGACACGCACTGAGCAACCAGAAGCTCTCCTACCCGCTGATCGGACAAGTGTTGAGCCTCTAGAAGCTCTCCCATCCTCAAGTTAGACATATGCTGAGCCTCTCGAATCTCGTGCAAGATCTCCATCATGTCGTCAGAAAGAGCATACGAAGGACCAGCTGCATGCGAAGGACCAGCTGAAGAAGACGGACCAGTTCCAGTAGCACGAGTAGGTGATGGAGGAGGTATGGCATCTACATCCATGTATAGCCGATCATCATCATCCCCATGAACCCCTGCTCCAGCAGCTGCTGTTGCTGCTACCTCAGCGTCAGCCATCTCTACTCTAGTGCGAGGGTGCACCATCACGTTCCTCTCCTCATCGCTGACCTGGGCATCCCGCATGCCCATCTTGCAAATAGCCTCCCAATCCAGAGGCGATGAGAATGACTTCTCCTGAATCTTCTCATCCAACAAATCAACCCCCAGGCGGGTAAGCAAGGTAGTGATCATGCGTCCATAAGGAAAGTTACCAGTGTGACTGGGCAACGTGGCACTGATCATCGTCCGCATGATGATATAGGGAAGGCAGACGGACTGCCTAGTGCATATGCAGTACAACAGATACTGGGTCAACTGGGAGACCCTCTCGTAATGACCATTCTGCGGTATCAGATTATGCTGAATGATCTTGCAGTATACCCGTGGATCTGAATGCAGATAACTCGCTTTCATCTCCCAACGATCAGGTCTGATGAGCTGATGGTCTATCTCAGCCCTCATCTGTAATGAAAAGAACTGGGGCTCTCCAGGGGCACAGAATACCAAGGGGCCATCATAGGAAATGCCCAACAAGTCGACCAGCTGTCGATAATCGAATGAAACATCAACCCCCTTGACGTAGCTGGTGATCCGAAGCTCACCACCTCTCTCAACATCGTTGTAATCCCCCACCACTTGGAGATTACAATAAAACTGGCATACCAAGTCAGGATGGGTACAGGCGTCATAGGTGATGATAGGGAGCCATCCCATATCGCCAAAGGCCCCCTCCACATTGAACAAGGCCAAGCTAGTCAAGTCCACTTTGCGGCCTCCCTCTACTTTCTTACGAGCGTAGAGGGCATATTGTGTCTCAGCTTCATTGGAACGGAAACGAAGACGGTCGCAAACCCTGGGTACCTTGGTGCGAGCTATAGTATCTACAAATAACAAAGAAAAACAAATAATGGCTTAGTGGAGATGAAAAACCTAAAATTTCGACATAATAACAACATAAATTGGTCAAAAGCCTCACTTTTCACCCATATACGTGGGTAGGAGGACTTACATAGATCCTAAACTATCCTGTGAGACTCATACAGTCGGAAATTTCAACTAATGAGATTGAATTGGAAGAAATTTCAAGAAATTCAAAATCCCGACAAAATTAGGGCAAAAAGAGTAAATTTCAAGTTTCTCGATAACCAACCGATGAAACTCAAATATTTTTGAGGGCTTTCGTTTCTCGAGTCGCCAAAAACAAAAGCCCCCAATAAAAATCGAATTTTTACGGTTGGAAAAAGTTTAATTTGAAAAATACTAGATATACGAGCAAAAACCTAGGTAAAGAAACCTAAAAACATGAAAAGGTAGAAGACATACCTGTAGCGGCGGTGTAGACGACAAAACAAGGAGTGCAAACCACCAACGAACTGGAGTTGTCACTGTAGCAACTCAGAGGGACGAGTCGAGTCGAAGCGGAGAAGAAAGAATGGGAAATGGACTTTGAATCGGAGTTTAAAAATCTGATTTTTAGTCCGGGGGTCGGAAAATTCGATTAAAACAATCGACCCACCCATCGACCCCCGCATTGACCCTCGGCTCTCAGGAATCTGACAGAGAACCAGGGGTCGCACCCTGGGTCGGACATCCTCCGACCCCCCATTGACCCCCGGCTCTCGGGAAGAATGGGTGATTTCCTAGGGTCACATACTGAGGGTCGGACACCCATCGACCCTGCAGTGAAAACACAACATTTTTGACAGAATGATCTAAAAAATTTGAAATTTGCAATTGTTAATGGTTTTAAAATATGAAAATAAAGTATTTAATGATTGTCTCTCGTGTTCGATGATTTTCAGGCAATCCCACTATCAGATTAATTAATGGCAGGACATAGAGTAACCATATAGAGCCGTAACTCTATCCCACCACCACCACCTGTGGGGGAGAATAGCCAGACACACCCGGAAACACAGGGGAACACGAACACGGCACCATCCATCATAAATGGGCAGACAAATCCTATAAATCTGCCAGCCCCACCTACAGACTTGGCCACAGTCGTAATGAACTTGGCCCAACAGCTGCAGCAAATGCAACAGGCACAAGCTACTATACAAGCTGCTATAGGCATAACTCCTCCAGCTGCACAGACACCTCCAATGCCAGTAGGACAGGCAAGCACAGCACCAGGGGGAAGTAACACAGTACCCCACGTACCTCAGACTCCTATCATGCAGGCTCAAGTACAAAATCCTGAGATAGCTCTAGGTGGATAACAATACCAACCACCTATGTATGGAGCATATGTTCCACATCAACTAGACCACCCAGACTGGTGGAGCGTTTTCTAAAACTGAAGCCTAGAGAATTTAATGGCAAGCCAGCAGATCCTTTATGGCCGACGCACTGGGTTGACGAAATGGAAATTTTTTTTATGATGATGACACTAAATGAAGAAGAAAAAGTGTTGTGTGCCACCTTTATGCTGAAAGGAGATGCACACCATTGGTGGAGGTCTACCAGGACTTATTTATTAACAAAGCACGCCCAACTGACTTGGGATATTTATAAGGAGGCGTTCTTTGAAAAGTACTTTCCGAGAAGTTTCAGAGATTCTATGGAAAGAGAATTCCTGAGTTTATATCAGGGGCAGATGACCGTTGATGCATATCAACAGCGTTATGAAGAGCTGTTCTTCTTTGCACCCACCAGTATGCAAGAGGAAAACACCAAGACCCGAAGGTTCGTCATGGGACTTAGGGGAAGCATCCACGAGCATGTTCTGGGACATGAAAAGAAAATCTATAATGAAGCGGCACAAATTGCTCCAGTTATAGAAACGAGCCAGAAGGAGAGTTATTTCATGCAAAACAGAGGTATAAAAAGGCCAGCTGGAAATTCTTATAGCGGAGGGAATAACAAGACATTCAAACCCTTCCGTGCTCAAGGCTTTACCGCTGCAACCAAGACTACTCCAGTAGCTCAACAGCAACAAAAGCCAATTACTGAAGGGATAAAATGTTCTAACTGCAACCAAGTGGGATATATGGCAAGGGAATGTCCTAAACCCAAGAAGCAGCTACATCAAGGACGAGTTTACGCGGTTACATCTGAGGATGCTGCTGCATCGCCTGATGTGGTCACAGGTATGACTTATATTTTTTGTTAGTTGTATTATATTGTATGAGCTTGTAGACTAAACCAAAACAAATCACAGGTATCGTACCTATTAATGGCATTCCTGCCAGAGTACTCTTTGATTCCGGAGCTACTCATTCCTTTATATCTATGACATTTGGAAAGAAGTTAAATCTACCCCTTGAATCCTTAGATTACAAACTACTTGTACGATCACCTATGGGATTAGAAGTGGAGTTAGAAAAAGGTTATGGACCATGTCCAATTCTTATTGATGAAAAGACCTTGGATGCAACCTTGATCCAACTTGAGATGGCAGACTTTGACGTCATCTTGGGAATGGACTGGTTAGTTCAGCATTCTGTAAACCTATTGTGTGTCGAAAAGAAGCTGACATTTAAAGACAAGGAAGGAGTAGAGTTCAGTTTTTCGGGAACCAAACTTTCCCGTAAACGAAAGCTCATACTCTCTGCGCTAAAGGCTAAGAAGTGCCTTGAGAAAGGAGCAGTCGGGTACTTAGTATCTGTGGTCGACCTTACCAAAGAAGCACCACAGATGGAGGATATTAATTTCGTGCGTGACTTTCCAGACGTATTTCCTGAAGAACTACCAGGATTACCACCCGACCGAGCCACAGAGTTTGTTATAGATCTTATACCTGGAGCTGCACCAGTATTGAAAGCACCTTATCGAATGGCTCCTACTAAACTGAAGGAATTAAAAGTACAACTACAAGAACTGTTGGACAAGGGTTACATTCGCCCTAGCATATTACCATGGGGAGCGCCAGTATTATTCGTGAAGAAGAAGGACGGTAGCGCTCGATTGTGTATAGACTACCGAGAACTGAATAAACTGACAATCAAGAATCGGTATCCATTGCCTCGGATCGATGACCTATTCGATCAGTTGCAAGGTGCCAAAGTGTTCTCCAAGATCGATCTTCGGTCAGACTACCATCAGCAGAAGATTAAGGACGGTGATATTCCTAAGACAGCATTCAGGACCAGATATGGACATTATGAATTCTTGGTTATGTCTTTTGGATTGACAAACGCACCAGCAACTTTTATAGAACTTATGAATTTCCACGACATGTTGGATACGTCGGTTATTGTATTTATTGATGATATATTGGTCTACTCAAAAAACGAGGAAACTCATATTAAGAATCTAAACGCCGCTCTGCAGCGACTACGGAAGGAAAAGCTCTACGCAAAATTTTCAAAGTGTGAGTTTTGGCTAAAGAAAGTCGCATTTCTAGGTCATGTAGTATCCGCTGAAGGAATTAAAGTGGATCCCAGCAAAATCGAGGCTATTGTAAAGTGGGAAGCACCGAAGAGCGTTGCAGAAATTAGAATTTTCTTGGGTCTAGCTGGTATTATCGACGATTTGTGGAAGACTATTCCCGAATTGCCGTACCTATTACCAGTTTGACTAAGAAGGGCGAGAAGTATGTCTGGACAGATAAATGCAAGAAGAGTTTCCAAACCTTGAAGGCTAGATTGATATTAGCTCCAATCTTGACCATCTCGATTCCAGGACAACCATTTATCTTGAACACCGATGCGTCAGGACTGGGATTAGGATGTGTACTTATGCAAGGAGAACAAGTAATTGCTTATGCCTCAAGACAATTGAAGACACATGAGAAGAACTATCCGACTCATGATTTGGAATTAGCAGCAGTAGTATATGCTGTCAAAATATAGAGACATTATCTGTACGGGGAGAAGTTTCAGATTAAATCAGACCATAAAAGTCTTACTTATCTATTTAATCAGAAGGAACTGAATATGAGACAAAGAAGATGGCTGGAACTATTGAAAGCCTATGATTGTGATATCCAGTATCATCCGGGGAAAGCTAATGTAGTAGTCGATGCGTTGAGTAGAAATGCAATGATAAAATCTCAGGGAGAGGTTAGCACAACCGCCGCAATGTGTACTACCAGAAAGGTATTCAAGCACGGTAATGAGCAGTTTGTGATAGATGCACCAGATGGATCAGCCAACCAAGGGTTTATTCATCGGTTTTCAAACATGTTCGCCGCATTGAAGATTATACCGGATATAATTGATGAAGTCAAGACAACTATCAAATCAGACCCTTTCCTAAGAACGGTACAAGAGGACATCGAAAAATGTAGGACGCCGCATTGAAGATTATACCGGATATAATTGATGAAGTCAAGACAGCTATCAAATCAGACCCCTTACCTAAGAACAGTACAAGAGGACATCGAAAAAGGTAGGACTAACCCTGAGTTCACCTTGGACGAAGAAAAGGTACTGAAGTACAAAGGAAGAATATGTGTACCCGAAACAGAAGGCTTGGACATTAGACACCGATTGATGAAAGAAGCCCATACCACCATCTATCCGATACATCCTGGAAGTACAAAAATGTATCATGACCTAAAGAAATTATATTGGTGGAGAGGAATGAAAGCAGATGTAGCTAAGTTCGTGTCTCAATGCCTGAATTGTCAGAAAGTAAAAGCTGAACCATAAAGACCGACAGGACTGTTACAGTCGTTACCGGAACCAGCATGGAAATGGGACTGCATCACTATGGACTTCGTCACAGGATTACCATTGACTCCTCGAGTAGTTGACGCAGTTTGGGTGATTGTAGACCGCCTGACTAAAACAGCTCGCTTTATACCTATACGACCTCAGTATACACTGGAGAGGTTAGCTAAGCTGTATGTGGATAACATTGTGCAATTACACGGTGTACCTGAAAGCATTGTGTCCGATAGAGATCCACAATTTACTTCAAAGTTTTGGGAAGGATTGCAAAAGGCTATGGGTACAACATTGAAGTTTAGTATTGTATTCCACCCATAGACAGATGGATAGTCAGAGCGTACAATTCAGATTCTAGAAGATATGCTTCGAGCATGTGTAATTGATTTTAAAGGATCATGGGATGAAAAATTACAACTGATTGAGTTCACTTATAATAATAGCTATCAGGCTACTATACAGATGTCACCCTATGAAGCACTGTATGGCAGAAAGTGTCGAACTCCTTTGTTTTGGAATGAAGTTAGGGAACGTAGTATTGTTGGACCAGAATTTTTTAAAGAGACTTGTCGAGTGGTCGACATTATCAAAGAAAGAGTGAGAACATCTCAAAATCGTCAGAAGCAATATGCAGATACTCGACGTCAAGACCTTGAATTCTTCGTGGATGATAAAGTATTCTTAAAAGTATTGCCTATGCGAGGATTGAAACGGTTCGGACAGAAAGAGAAATTAAGTCCAAGATATGTCGGGCCATATGAGATTCTAACTAAGCGTGGAAAAGTGGCGTACCAGTTAGCACTACCACCATCTATGTCAAGTGTGCATGACGTATTTCATATTTCCTTATTGAAGAAGTATGTCAAGGATCCAACGCACGTTCTAACAGTAGATCTACTTGATTTGATTGATGATTTGACATTTGAAGTAACACCAACTGAGATCACCAGCCGAAAGGTTCAACGACTATGCAACCGTGATATCTATTATGTTAAGGTCACCTAGAGAAGTAGAGATATGGAAGAAATCACATGGGAAGAAGAGAATGCTATGCGAAAGCAATATCCTCATTTATTTGACTCGGAAGGTATGTACAATTTTGTGGACGAAATTTTTATAAGTAGGGGGGAGTTGTAAGACCCGTATCAAACTAACCCGGTCTTACCACCTTGAACCAGGTCTATCCATCATGGTCGAGCCAAATGGATCAAGTACGTGAGAGAGATCGTGATCTCAGGTATTAAACTGACCCAAAAACACTAAAATAAGGAGGAGGGTCGCATACCCAGCAAGGCAGGGTTGGACCCCCCAGTATAAAAGTCAGACCCTGCGTTTTTAATCGGGGGTCAGACATTTTAGAACCAGGGGTCGAAGGGATCTCCGACCCCCTCATCGACCCCCAGTCTGCCGACAGAAACCGTGAATTAGGAACTTTTCAAATTTCGATGGGATTCTTTCCTAATCTTAATGGGACTTATTTTGGGAGTTTCTATTCTATAAATAGGATGTCCCTAAGCCTCTTTCACTCCTTTTAGAACCCTAATTGGATTGAGAGAAAGAGAAGAGAAGGAGAAGAGAAAGAGAAGAGAAGGAAAGTGGAGAAGAGGATCAAAGAGAAGGCTTCAGAGAAACCAGCCTAATTCTCAGGTATGGATACTATCTCCATGTAATTCTACAGACCTTAGAATAGATAGTGAAGAGGGAATGATCTAGGAGAAACCCAAATCATCCATCCATGGTTAGGTTTTCATAGAAAACCATGGGGGAGATCATAAAAATCATATAGGTGAATGAACTACGGTTCTAGAACATAGAACATGTGTGGAATGGATTGCAGAAGCAAGCCATAGGACCCCAAACACGAAAGAATGGACTGGAGGATGAAAATTTGACTAAACCCACAGGGGGTCGCACGTCGACCCTACCAGACCCTAACAATCGACCCCCAGTGTTCGAGAAGTCCAAATTCTGGGTGGTAGCACCCAGGGTCGATGGAACCTCCGACCCTGGCATCGACCCCCAGTTGACAGCATGCTTTTTAAAATCAGAATTAATTCTAATTAAATTCTATCAACTTGATTAGGTCTTCTAGTGATATAATATTGATATTTAGTTGATTCTTAAAGCTTGAAAGAGGATCTATGTTCAAGCAAAGGTGAGGGAACAAGACCTAAACTAATTGGTTAATAATAAATTGTTTTATTCTTGAGTCCAATGTCATGATTGATTCTATGCGTGTATGCTTGTTATGTGCATTCAACATGTCATCCAATATTTTTATTATTATTGTTTATATCATGATGATGATGATGATGATAGGAATAAGCATGTGAATGTATGTGTGTGGTTGGTGTGCTTGATGCGAGCGAGTATCAGGGGGGTGTCATAGGCCGAGCCTCAGCACTCTAGCTCTATCTCTAACTCAAGTCTTGTCCACTGACATCGTTGTATTGCCATTACCTTAACAGAACTATTACGTCGTAGGGTATGAGGGGAGGTGTTCTCGGACCGTGTAGTCTCTGACTCTGCCGGGGGGCCTTAGCCCTATCTCTATGGACGTATTGAGGGATGCTGGGGTAAGGCCTTAGATACACTGATTGGCATTAGGATTGGTTAGTTGCGAGCCTAGTTTGCGAGCCCTCGCCAGTAGGGGCTTACGTGTTGGTATGGGCAACTGGTACAACAATAAACGTGACCTTTGCGTCTACATTGTCCATGGTGGGTGCATGTGGGACGACAATAAATGTTACCTTTGGACGACTTCACACACTCGTGTATAGAGGTGCGGCGGCCACCTATCCTTTCTATAGCACATTGCAAACTTATTTTCCAGACCAAAGATATGAATTGAATGCATGCATATATTTGTTGCATTGTTTTGTTTGCTCACTGAGCCATGATGTGTGCTCACCCTCTCGACGTTGAATATTTTTAGTTGATGATGCAGGTACCACTGTCGAAGATTATATGAGTGCTCTGGTGTATGCGCATGTTGTTGCAATGGAAGCCGAAGATTTAGTGGATACGCATGACTCCTCATGCGAGTGCATGCGTATTCGATTAGATTTTTCATTTGAAATTATTAAGGAAATACAATTGATATTTTATTTACTTATGTCTCAGTTGCTACAACATAATTTGATACTTTATTTATGATTATCACAATTAGATTCCTCAGTTCATTTACTATAAGACTTCTACTATTGTGTATTTATTCTGATTATGGTTGTGGATGTGCATGGTTTTATTTTTAATGGACATAGCCTATTAGAGATCTTGGTTGAACCGTTGGTTTATTAGCGGTTCATCACACCATTCTGAATAGTACATAATTGGGGTGTGACACTTGAACTTCTCTCTAAGTTAAGCATTATAGATGATTAATCATGAATTGATTAATACCATGCATGGCGAGGTTTTGATCTAAAACCTTCAAATTTGTCGTCAAACCCTAATACAGTTGATGAACCCTAGATTCGCATTCTAGGCTAAGGATCATCAAACTAGGACTTGAATGGAACATAAAACAACTCTAACTCGTTGCTCAGGCCTAGAATGCATAGGAGAAACCCTAAAACCAATGGGGGGTGACCGACGGAAGGCGAACACCAAGTTAGTGGTCTTCCGGAGGCATACCGGTCAACCATACCGGTCACACCATATGCGACCAGTACTGCATAGATACCTCTCGGGGACTGGTCTGTGGGGGACCGATCGACCATACCAGTCGCGCCTTGCCCCACAGTGCTACGACCGGTACCTGCGATCGGTATGCACTGTGAGGGTGTTTTCAATACCAGTTGGTTTTCGACCAACGTGAACCCTGAGAAAGTTATTCTAATTCAACCCTAACATCATGTAGGACCCTGTGTTAGCAAGTTTGGATTTGGTGACGCGGAGCAAGCTAGCAATTAAGCGTCAGGTAAGGGAATCGGACCTAAACCCTAGTAACTTAATAACAATAAAACATTGTTAATAATTATGATTCTGTGGATTGGTGTTGTGCATACTCACATGTCATATTTATTTTTAATTATTATATTGTTCATGCATACTCGCTATGCTAGGATGGGATTGTTAGCCAGGTGATTGTTTTCGTTGGTGTGTGGAATGAAAAGGGTCTGGGGTCTAGGATCATTCCTCACACTAGCACCTTTACATATCGCTTCTGTCTTAGCATGCTTGGTGCGGGTAGGATATCAGGGGGAGGAAGTGGCACTGTGGTCTCCGACCTAGCCACTCGACTCGAGCCCTATCTCTATGCTGTAGGGAGCCATGCTAGGATAGGGCCTACTGTGATGACATATAGGATTGGTTAGTTGCGAGCCCAGTTTACGAGCCCTCTCCAATAGGGGCTTACGTGTTGGTATGGGTAGGGCATCAGGGGAAGTGTTGGCGGTGTTTGATCCGGACACTTTAGCTCTATCTCTATTCCATGGCGGGTGCATGTGGGACGACAATGTTGTTTGATCCATTGGACGGATTCACACACTCGTGTATAGAGGTGTGGTAGCTGCCAATCATTTCTATAGCACATTGCAAACTTAAAACCAGACTATAATGTGAATGTTACTCATGCATAATGTGTGTTGCATTGTCTGATTGTCTTACTGAGCTAAGTTGTGAGCTCAACCTTGTATATATACATGTTTTTAGATGTTGATGTAGGTTACACTATGGAGGACTACGTGGATGCTCCAGTGTATGGAGGTGCTGCTGCCTTGGAAGTGCAAGCAGGGGAGGACGAGCATGACGCCTCAGGCGAGTGCCCTTTTTGCGTTTACCTCTAGGATATTTGATTTGTTTATTTTATTTATTTTCAGTTGGATTTATGAATGATGTAAAGATATTTAGTTACGTTTTGGTAGTTTGAATAATTTGTTAATTTATTTTATTTATTAATAGAAGTACTCAGTTCATTTAATTTAAGACTTCCGCTGTATTTAATTATATTCTGATTATGGTTATGTGCAATGGTTTGTATGAGTGGACACGGTCTTATTATGATCCTGGTGTGAACCGTTGGTTCAGTGACAGTTCACTCACACTTCTGGTTCAGTCAGAATTGGGGTGTGACATCTTGATTCTCAGATATTAGTTTAAAAACAATTAATTAGCACAAATTTCATAAATTCCGATTTGGATAAAATTCAAAACCAACAAAAAAATTGTAATTGGCAAAAATTCAGTAGATTGGAAATTGTAATCCTATATGAGTGTATATTATTTTTCCATATGGAAGAGTGATATGATAAATTTGACCAAGATGTCAAATTTCAAGCTCATTCAATTATTTACTCTCCAATGTTTGTTCAATCATACCCTTGTAATCACATGCACTTCTTTGGTAAGAGATGTTTTATTGTTTTATGTTATTAGCTTTAGGGTTGTATCCGTTTAGTTTAAACCAAGATTTAGTTCGATTTAAAGGTATATCTAGTTCATTCGGTCAGACTATACTCTTTCACAATGACCGCCGTTTAATAAATCTATCTAGTTAATAATCAAACGGGTCTGGTCTCAAGCTTCACTAGTTGGGTTCAGTTAAGCAACATGTATGGGCATCAAATTGACACCCCTAATCATAGGATGGCTTGGAGGGGGATTGGGTGGGATAGATATCTTCTCCTTCAGAGAGGTGCCAGCTATGATCGCTTAGCTGACCTTCATCCAATGTGCATATTGACACATAGGTAGACAGATCGGGTGAAAACTAACGGTGCGATCAAGGCTGGCGCATTTGGGCAGAAACGATTTAGTTCCAATTAGGCTGCCATTGCGAATAGAAGTCTCATTAATAAAAAATAAAAAAAAAGTCAGAACACTAGAACGCTGGTTGAACCCAGGATTCACATCCTCTCCTCCCAGCTTGTCGGCTTGATGTAGACTTGGATGGAGGGCTTGGATTCACCCAAGCCCCACATGTCGGCAATCCAATGGGGCGTCCCCCTCCTCCCAAATCACTAGGAGGAGAGGATTTGAATCCCCTGACTGGCCCACTTTGATGATGCCCTAAAATAGCGTACTAGAGAATCCAAAAAGCGTTTTAAAGGATTTCAGCATGAGAATTGAAAGAACAATACTCTGGTTCTTCTTGTACTCTATCAGGTTTTCTTCGAGAATCATGATGCGAAGAAAAAGGACAAGAAAGGAGAAAGCGTAAAGAACTACTGGTTTTTCTCTTTTCAAATCACTCATTTTATTCCTATATATATATATATATATATATATATATATATATATATATATATATATATATATATATATATATATATATATATATATATATATATATATATATATATATATTGCTCGGTTGGGGTTTTAAATTTGCTTCAATATTTTGCTACTTTTAACCATGGTTCGAAAACTCGACCGAGATGGGTCGAGATCTCGACCTTCTCGGTAGTCTCGACTGAGTCGAGATGAGAAGGAGGTTCGAAACTGGGTCTCGACAAGTTCTTGACTGGATCTCGACCAGTTTCGAACTGGTCTCGAAAATCTTGACCCATCTCGAACCATCTTGAACCAACTCGACCCTGTTTCGACCAGTTTCAAACTGGTTTCAAATAAAAAGGTCATTCTCGGTCGAGATTTCGACCGAGAGCCTTGTTTTCGACTTCAACTCTCTCTGTAACCCTCATTTCACCACTCATTCTCCAACCTTGCATCTAAGGTTTGAAAACCTCTGTTCTTTACAAATCTCTTCATCAAAGTGCTGTTGGAGCCTCATTTTAACCTGTTCTTGGCAAATCTAAGGTTTGAGGTATATTTTTTTTCCCCTAAAACTTACTTTTTTACATGAATATGTTCAATACATGTTGGTTCATCATGAAAATTATATATGTGGGAATCATTAGGCCGATCTACAACCTCATCCTTTCAAAATTATTTTCTTGCATACATATTTTTTATCTTGATTTTCTGTTAAAAAAAAAGGTATTTTTTAGCAATTAAAAATAAAAAAAATGATAAATATTAATTAGATGGTGCTGAAAATATTATATGATTGATGAACACCGTTGGTCGATCTACGCGGCCAGGGTTTCATTTTTTTCTGTATATATATATTTATTTTATTTTTTGTATAAAAAATAAAAAATTCATTTCTTAAATATTAAACAGTTTACTTTCAATATAATATATGTTGAACACCGTTGGCGGATCTACACGGTCACTGGTTTCAGTTTTTTTTTCTGTACATATTTTTATTTTTATGAATTTTTTATTAATAAATCTTATTTTCCAGCAAATAAATAAAAAAATATATTAATACTTATCTATTGGTGTTAACATAATATATGTTGAAGATTGTTGGCCGATTTACGGGGTCATTGTTTTAGTTTTTTTTTCTGTACATATTTTTATTTTTATGAATTTTTATTAATAAATCATATTTTCCAGTAATAAAAATTAATAAAAAAATATTAATACTCATCTGTTGGTGTTCAAAATAATATATGTTGAACACCATTGGCCAATCTATGGTTCCATGTTATCGGATAATATTTTTGGAAAAACAAAATTTTTTATTTAATATCCAAAATTATTAATAATCTAAATAATTATGGAAAATTAGGAAAAATTAAGAAAAATATTCTATTTTCTTATAACATAGTTTTAAAATTTTGAAAAATAATTTCAATGTGTTTTGAATTGTATTTGCATATTTGATGCTTTTATGTTCTTCAATTTTATGTTTTATTATTGTAAATCTATTGATTTAAATTTCTCTATTTATCATCTTATGTAACAGTGTCTCGTTACAAATATTATGGCTACTTCAGGTTCTCGTGAGGGAGATGGTGATGTTGGTCGTACTGACATGGCTTGACAGTATTGTACCGCCATTGACAGTGATAGAAAGAAGACACAAATGCAAATTCTGTGGGAAGAAGCTTATGTCTGGTGGGATTACCAGACTTAAGCAATACTTGAGTGAGACTTCTACAGACGTGGTAAAGTGTGCTATAGTTCCTATAGAGATTACTAGGGCCATAGCTGTACATATGAAGGGAGGCCAACTAATAAGGGTAGAAAAAGAAAAAAATAAACAACAAGTTGAGAAAGCAATTGGAGGCACAGTGCATGGTTTGGATGATGATAGTTCAGATGATGATGGTATAAATACTAGGGGTTTGACTGACAAGAGGCCAGAGATCTGAGACGAGCAACAATGGCTAGTAAAATCAGCCATGAGATGGACATGGAAAGGTTGAGGCAAAGAGCCTTAGGGGTAGGTGGTAGTAGATCATTTCAGTAGCCTGAAGAATCAAAAACACGGAGTAAGGGGGTTGGCTTTTATGTTTAGAAGATAAAAAAGTACTAGATCACAACCCCAAGCACCACCACCTACTGATAGGGATGAGGACTATGTTGAGATTCTACAATAGGATCCAGTAGTTTTTAGAAAGACTGGTGCCAATAGAAGAGATTGAAGAGTATGTGAAACTAGAAGGGTACAAAAGAATTTATTGGGGATGTCTATACTAGGTGGTCCATCTATAATAGTATCTCAGCAAATGCTAGTGGTGGCCCATACTATCAACCTTTCTTTGATGCAGTTGCTCAGGCTGGTCTTGGTGTTAAAGCCCTCACTCCATATGAAGTAATGAATGTCTATCTCCCAAGAATTAAAAAAGAGCTAGAAGTATGGATAGAAGGGTTAAGGAATAACTGGGTTACATACAAGGTCACTATTATGTATGATGGTTGGACTGATCCCACTAGAAAGTCCATCATCTACTTCATGGTCTACAGTAATGGGAAGACATCATTCTTGAAGTCTATGGATGCATTTGCATTCACAAAAGATGCTAACTACATCTATGAATTGCTAGAGACAGTGGTGGATGAAGTTGGTGCTATAAATATGGTGAAAATTGTGACAGACAATGGCAGCAACTACAAGAAGGTAGGAGAGATGATGATGGCTAATGCATTGATTTGATGTTGAAGGACATGGGTAAGATCCAAAAAGTAAAGAAAGTGGTTAAACAAGCACGCCAGGTAACAACATTTGTATACAACTATGACTATTCTTTGAACTTGCTGAGGGAGAGATGTGGAGGGGACTTGGTAAGACCTAGCATTACCAGGTTTGCTACCAACTACATAGCACTAAAGAGCTTTCAGGCAAAGATGGTAGGCCTCAGATCGATGTTTGGATTGGTTTGGGTGGAGGGAGTCTAGCTCTCCTGTTGGGGTTCAAGCATAAACTACTATAGCTTCAGAGGAATTTTGGAGAATGCTGAAGGATGTAGTCAAAATTCTGGAGCCAGTGGTGAAGGTGTTGAGATTAGTGGATACAACATTCCAGCCCACCATGCCACATTTATATGCTACCATGGATATGTTGAAGGACCATATAAAAACTGTGCTTCCACGTAGAAACAAATATTTTGTGAAGATTATCAAAGATCGATGGGAGAGTCAGCTGATGCAGCCATTGCATAAGGCTGGTGAGTATATTTAATAATGTCTTTAATTTACTTCCACTTAATAGTTAGTACTATATTTTAATCTGACGACTTATATTTTGTAGCATACTATTTGAACCCTAAGTATCAATATTCACATGTGCTTGGGCTCAATTCTGATCTTACGATGAAGTAAAAGATGTTGTGACAAAATTGATGCCAGATTATACTGTACAAGCACTGGTCAATCTGGAGGTGAGTTGTATGATTTAAGTGCTGAATTATTTGAATATCCATATATTACAATGGCTAATGGTTATAAATTTTGAAATGGGTGTAGATTAAAACGTTTAGAGATGGTCTTGGGAGTTTTGGAACTCCCGCTACAGTGGCTGAACGAGATAAGACCGATCCTGGTATGGAATTATGAAAATTAAAATTTTCAAGTAACATATCTTATTTAATATGTGTATTAAAATGTGTTCTACTTCTTGTGCAGCTGAGTGGTGGTTATTATATGACGAGCATGCAGTTGAATTGAGGAGAATAGCAATCAAAGTTCTATCTCAGACATGTTCCGCATCTGAGTGTGAGCGAAATTGAAGTACTTTATCCCTTATCCATTCAAAGAGGCAGAATAAATTGGGCTCTCAACGGCTAAATGGCTTGGTGTATGCCCATTACAACATGAGACTGAGGGTACAATGCTTGAAGTTTGAACAAAGAAATGAACAAGAGCTGATTGAGCTAGCCGATGTCTTCTAACTATCTTCAGATGAAGAGGATCCCTATGTAGAATGGGTAAGAGACAGAGCAATTCCAGTGATGGATGAGCTTGGTGGGATGACTGACCCCACTGTGCCTGCTTCGATGAGTTCTAATCTCAAGCGATTTATGTCCTCGGATGAGGGTTGTGTACACGCACCATCGACTCGATCGTTTGACCCCCCAAATTGGTAGTGACCCAGAAGACGATGATGATACAATGGATCAAAGTGGCTGGTCAGATTCTGATAGTAGTGGTGATGATTGTAGTGGTGGTGGTGATAAGGGTGGTGGTGGTGGTGGTGGTGGTGGTGATCTTAGACCGACAGTACCCATTATTAGATGGACCGGTGAGAGTTAGTATACACACGCTATACAGGATCCAGATCATGGTGGATGCACATCTTCATCACGGCCTACTACTGGGTATACACGTAGGTCTTGTCAACGGGAACGCCCTTTGCAACTAGTGGAAGAAGAAGAAGATCATTTTTTTGACATCATTCCTGATCCTGATATTATGCTTGATGTTGAAATTGATAGCATGTCCACAAGGTTTGGAAGACTGAGCATTGAGGGTAGCAGTAGACGGGAGCAGGGGCAGTGGAGTGCTCATGGATTTGATACCACTTTGGCATACGGTTCTTATTCCGGTGATGATAATTGTATGATGGGAAGTGCATAATTTATTCTACTGATACTAGTAATGCTACATCACAGACTGGCTCAAACATTGTGGACTCGCTTTTCAGTCCCAAATTTGCAGAGAACCACGCCCCCACACCAACCAATATATGCTCAATTTACTTCACATTATAGTGAATTGTATCAAGGTTAGGTATCTTTAGAAACTTCCCAGATCATGTGTATGAGAAATATGTGGAAGACTACCAGACTTTCTATAGCCAAAGGATCTCATGGCAAGACTTTGTTTATCAGGCCGAGATATATTTTCTTCAGCAAAGTCAATCTGATCAGATGAAACCTGCACGCCACTCTACATATGATTAGACATTGGGATGGATTGATGGGAATGTATTATTTCATTTTGAGTATTTAAGTCTTTCATATAATGAGCACTTGTGTGTTATGTCATTTTGTGGGATTTATGATTTATGAATATATGATTTTTCGACAATGTGATTACTTTTTATACTTGAAATGTGTTTATATATATTAAATAAGTATTTTCTTGCAATATATAGTCTTAAAATGACTTTAAAATGGCCTTAAACATCAAAAAATGGCTTCAACCATAAAAAAAAAATTGTCGAAACTCCCATTTTTACCCTTTGGAAGTTTCGACAGGTTCTCGCTGAGATCTCAGGTAATCTCGGTTTTTTCAAGGTCGAGACATCCTCGAGATCTGAGATTTTGAACTATGCTTTTAACTCAATGCGTTTCAGGATTTGCGATTCAAAAACTAGCAGTTTTAATGTCTTAATGGGTATTTATAGTAAAGCCTCATCTTATGACATTTTAGGTTTTGAAATGTAATCTCATATTCATGTTGTAGAATTTCTAGGCTTTGTAATGAGATTCAAACTTAAAGCTTTTAGGGTTTGGAGAGGAATTTGATTTTTAATACTAAAATTTGGGTTTAATTTGTTTGACTTTAGAGGCCCTGTTTTGGGATTAAAGGCACTGTCTTGTTTTAAGAGAAATCAGTCTGAGGGCTTACAATATAATTCAATACATCAATGTCTAGTTATAGGTTATAGTATTCAATGATTTATGTTTTTAGGATCTCGTGATCAAAGTTTAATTGTTTGTTGTTCTTATGTAATGCTATATAGGGTCGGAGTGGGTGAGCTGCGACCTTGGTCTGAGCTTCAGACGGAACTGTTGGAGCTCATTGTGACTCGTCTCTGCCTCGAAGATATTGTCCGCTTGTCTTGTGTTTGCAAGAAATGGCAACATGTTGTCCGTTCACTCCGTGTGGTAAATCAATCTCCATGACTTTTGTTCTCCCCATACAAAGATGGAAAATTCAAGTTCTAGGACCCTTCACAGGGCAAGTTATATTCTGATCAGATTCCAAAACTAAAGTACAAATATATCCTCTGCAGCAATAATGGATGGGTGCTGCTTCTGATTTACCCTATGGCGTAATCTTATTCAATCCCTTCACCAAGTCAAGAATCAATGTTCCCCGTTGCTCAACATTATTTGTTGATTATTTTGCTTTATCTTCTGGACCAATGTTACAACTCAAGCCCAAGGGAGAACCCAACCCAAAAGACTAGTCTATTAGGTGGGAGAACCCCAAGACTTAAGAACCATACTTGGTAGGTATGAGATTCCAATGTGGGATCATAACATTGCCACCTCTTTTTCAAAGCCGACGCCCATATCAGCCCACTCTGCTTCACCAGTAAGGTCCTTTCTCGGGTCACTCTTTCTCTAGGTCGCCCCTCCCGCAGCATCGGCCTCTAAATGAAAGCATCAAATGTTACAATTCAAGCCCAAGAGAGAGCCCAACCTAAAAGACTAGTCTATTAGGTGGGAGAACCCCAAGACTTAAGAACCACACTTGGTAGGTATGGGATTCCAATGTGGGATCATAACAACCCACATCTCTTGACTCTGTAGTTTTCACAATTGAAAGTAATGCTGAGAATCGAGGAGTTACTGTTACCATTTTTCACCCAGGGGACGCAGAGTGTACAACTGATAGATACCAAAATACTGATCGTGCGTTGTCTTCTTGTGGGGCTAGTCCAGTTTTCTGTAATGGGTTATTCTATTGTTTTAAGTAGATTGTTTGATAAGTTGGTAGGGGTATTTGACCCACAGAAACATACTCGGACTATCCTTATTGTGTCTTCACCTAATCTTCCACCTCTGAGATTTGATTAACGCAGAGTTCGCTAACAACCTACCTGATTATTCACTCGTTTGAAGGGAAAATACAAGGCATTTGAGTTTTTGATTTTTTTTTAATTTGAATTTGAATTTGAAATGGTGATTCGCAGATTGACCCATCTAGCCATCAGTTTAGATTAACCAAACATGCATACCACACAACTTAGTTGGATTCAAAGTAGTATATCTGAGTTGACTGTATTTTTTAACAGCTAGAAACTTTTTTCTGTTTCTTGTTCACAACACAAAGGCAAGTGGTTAAGACATGTACTTTTACTCTTAAAATGGTTGCTTATCTTAATACTTAGTTTCTGGATTCTTTGCCTCTTAAGAATGTTTGAGTACACACTTCGATGACTAGAACTGCAAGACACACACAGACACAAACACATAGATGGGAGGGAATGAAAACAAGGTTGTCATTTTATCTGTGTATTTCAAGTGCCAGTTCATGTCAACCTCGCATTTGTAACTGTACAGCAGTGAACCAGCTCCATCTTGGTTAACTCATCTAGATATCATGGTTTAACTAGCACTTTTCTAGTGGCAAAACCAGCTAGAATCGAGCCATGCTTATAAAATACAAGTAGGTTTAATGTCTTCTTCAAAATTGAGCTGCCGGATCCTTTTGAAAACTGAAAAGCAGATTTAAGTTCAAGCATTATGCAAGTACCATGTTCTTCCTTCCTATCTTCCTCGCTTGATGTCAGTGAGATTTAGTCAAGATTCAGATAGGTAGATCTGCTAGATAAAAGAACAGCAGTTCAATGCTGTTCCTTCATCTGTTCTAGATGGACCTTATGCTCTTCCAGGATGTTTGCTATGTGCATATACTTCTGTGTGTGATATTATAGACCCTATTGTGCTTTTGGTATTAAAATAGGTGTGTCCCAGTCCAATGTAAGTACATATTTATTTACTGTCTGATTGGGAATTTAACCGAATGAAGCCTGTCAATTCTGCTTCAAATAAATCTTTTGCATATTTTCTTTAGAGGTTACAGCCTGTAATGAATTGATTTCCCATCAAAGTTAGCTAATTCTCTGATAATGTGAGACAAGATGGTCAATTTGACGATTTCGGATGGATTGAAATATGTTCTGCAGAGGTCACTTTTGGCCATCAATGTATGGATCCATATCCTCTCCAATTGGTACGGCCATTGGACGAATGCCACTGGCCACTCGACGAGCATCACGTGGCACTCCTCTCATTTAATGGCCGAAACCAATTGGGAAGGATTTAGATGATGAGAGACATGTTACATGGTAGTCCTCTACAACTAGTTTCTCTGCAATAGAAACTCGCTCACCATTCTCTATCCTTCTTTTCTGCTTTCCACACTTTGAAGGATAACATTCTGCCCCTCTGCAACTGAATATTTACTGAGGTAGTTTTTAGGTTGTAGAACTAAAGAATCAGCCAAAGCTTCTGATAAAACTCCCTTTTTTTTTCCTGGTTCGATTGCTTGTTTTCACTATGAATTGGGAATCTAATAGAAACAAGCATTACACAAGTGGTCAATTCCAGGTCAACTGTAAAATAGAGTAACTAGGACAGCTTTTTAATGTTTTCCACTGAGCTACTGTAGGCTTTCTCTTGGTTTTCACAACGAAGCAAAGCCCTAAGGGGTTTGGGAAGTAGCCAACCACATGAAAGTAACTTAAAAACATGTTTTAGTTGGCCCAAGTTTTGCGCCAGCTTAACCCTGGAATCATTTCTGGTCTACAATGAAGGGAATAACAAATCAATAATATGCACATTTTGTGACATCGTAGTTCTATTCGAATAGCAGCTTTGACAATGGAATCCGTTTACAGGTTTTTACGGCATCATTAGGCTAGTATGGAGCTGTTTCTTGGGGGTGGTTGGATAAAGAGAGAGTATTATGAAAACGTCAAATATAAGAGAGATGAGGGGTTTTGCACCTTTCTGAGGGTGAGATGCTTCAAACCATGCTCCTTCTTAATTGAGGGGTAGATTGGCAAAACCTTTCTCGAAATATATATAATATATATATATATATAAAGGAGAGGAGAAAGATGGAGAGAACCAAGAAAGGGAAAGAAGAATTGTGTGTTTTTTCTTCCGTAGTGCCATCTATTTATTAAGGGTAAATGACACCCTAGGTACCTAACATTTGAAGAAACTTCATCAAAGGTACTTAACGTTTCAAAAATGATGTATGGGGTACCTAAATCAGAATAAGTTTAACCAGGCCTGGATAAAATTCCAATTTTACCCCATCTTTTCTCCCTCCACCCCTTCCCTTCCACTCTCCTCCCTCTCATAACCTCTCTACCACTGCTGACTACCCCTCTCCTTGCCCCCACCTCCCTTGCCACTCCCCTCTCTCCTGTATCCCTCCTCTTTCGATTACCCCCTCTCCCTTCCCCTAGCTCTCTTGCCACTCCTCACTCTCTCTAACCCCTCCACCATTGGTCGCCCCCTCTCCCTATCCCCACCTCCCTTTCAACTTACTATCTGATGATCTTCTCTTGTGTTTTCTACTAGCTATTCTCTATCCCGCGATCCTCATCTTTCCATCGAAAAAGGGATCTTCGACCTTATCAACGCCATGAAGTAATCAAGGAAGGTTAACCCAATATCGAGCTCGCTTCTGTAGAGCACACCTCTGTCTCTCCTCATCGTCACGTAGTGGTGACTCAGCACCAGCATAAACCCTGCGGAGGTGGAGTGGCCTAACACAATTGCTATGGTTGGCATCGGAAGTGAGTTCAAATCAGCGACGAGTGGTTGAAAGATTAAATTCATTGAGTGTCGGTTCTTTCTTCTACAAATAAGTTGCAGGTTTTATTCATCCCTGTGAAAGCGGAGTTAAAAGGGAGGTGGGGGTAGGGAGAGGGGGCGGCCGATGGTGGAAGGGTTAGAGAGAGTGAGGAGTAGCAAGAGAGGTAGGGGAAGGGAGAGGGGGTGGCCGAAAGTGGAGGGATATAGGAGAGAGGGGAGTGGCAAGGGAGGTGGGGACAAGGAGAGGGGCGGTTGGTGGCGGTGGAGGGAAGGGGTGGAGGGAAAAAAGATGGGGTAAAATTAGAATTTTATCCAATCTCTTATCCAATCTCGGTTAGACTTATTCTGATTTAGGTACCCCAAACATCATTTTTGAAACGTTAGGTACCTTTGGTGAAGTTTCTTCAAATGTTAGGTACCAATGTGTCGTTTACCCTTATAATAATGAAAGCAAGTAATTACAACATAATAGAACCCTAGAATCTAGAAAGTAATTATAATGAAACTCTAATAACTCTAATCTTAGTAACTCTAAAGGATAAAGTCGAACATAAAGGTAAGACTAAACACAATTGGACTCTATCGACACCACATAGTGGATATCAACTTTGACATCTCCACACTCCCCCTCTAGCTGGAACATATTCTAGCTTGGAATATATAGACAAACTTAACACTCACCCTTACATTGTCGTTCCATCTTGGAACAGTAAGAATAAATATCAACTGCAACATCGGTCTTCGGTATATGATTCTCGGAGATGCCACAAAGCCCAAAGAGAACTTCTCTAGTAGCAATACCAACTCACAAACACTAATCATTAGCAATATTATTATAGGCTCTTCCCAAGGAAGGTAGATAATAGCAATAATCTCATAAGCACACGTAGAAGTAGTAGCATAACATATTGTAGTAGTAAATAAACTCTGTATCAGATAGTATAAGGTTGTTGTGAGCCAGACAGATCGCATTGCTACTAAATATTATTGCTGAATACCATTTTCATAGATGGTAGGCTCTATCACTAGCAAATAGGTAGTAGGCGGTAATAGACTTCATCATGAGTAACTAGGTAGGTAGTTAACCGTAATAAACTCCATCATGAGAAAATAGGTAAGTTTCATCACGAGCAAGCATGTAGTAGGCGGTAGTAGACTCCATCATGAGCATAGTATATGGTAGTAGACTCCAACACGAGATTATAATCAGTTTAATGGTCTGGTGCGATATGGTGCCGTGTATAAGAGGGTAAAATCAAAACCGAACCAATTAACTAAACGGTCTCAAAATTGAAATCAAAACCGATTAGTAATTAGTTTCGATTAATCGATTTTGCTTGCGGTTTATAAACGGTTTAACGCATCGGTTATTAATCGATTTTTCATAAAAAAAAAATGAAAAAGTTCAAACGTGAAGGAGAGAGTCGAGATTCGAGAGAGTAAGACTTGCTATGCTTAATCACTAATGCCTATTTTATGTTTTTCGTTTTGGTTTTATGGTCTAAGCTTTTGGGAATTAGGGTTGTATCTTGAGGAAATAATATATTAATTGGGTTCGACCATTGGGATTGGGGTTGGGGTCTTAGGAAATAAAATATTAAATTATTAATAAGAAATGACAAATGATATTAGGGTTTATTAGTTTATCTTTTAGATAACTAAACAGTTTTCTTGGGATGCTCAAACTAAGCCGGGTTATCATTTTGTCATTAAGATATATTACTTTTTGTGATATAAATAGGCTCCTACGGTTGGCAATGCTGCAAGTGGGGACTAGTACATCTTGTTTTGTTTCCATCTTGGTATGCTGTAGACGTTATATATATATATATATATATATATATAGAGAGAGAGAGAGAGAGAGAGAGAGAGAGAGAGAGAGAGAGAGAGAGAGAGAGAGATATGATATGTTCCAATATATACTACAACATCAAGATTAATGGTACTTGTGGAGAGACAATCAATGGAGGAATAAGCAATTCTCAAATACCATAATCAGAAATGTTATGAACGAGTTCCAGCTTGTCATTCAACTTGACAACATAATTAGCAAGTTCAGAGCAAAGTTCCATTCATTTATTTATATGCTTAATTACCAGCATTTAACGACTTACTGAATCTTAAAGTTTAATGCATATACGATAAATTAGTTCTGCTTTTCCCCGTTTTGAATCCTCATGGCTTCAATGTTACTTTTTCCATCAAGCTTCCGAGATAAGAATGCCTTGAAGTACTCTTGAACACCTTCTCTTCTAAACAATGCTGGCCTATCTGGGCTTATCAAGCTTCTTGCAGGACCCACTTCTCCATCAGGATTCGGGCCATAGAATGTTGCAATGGAGAACCGCTCTTTTTCTGAGTTCACTGTTGCCCTGTGCTCAATGCTGCGGTATGTCCCATTGCTTATAATCTATCATAACAAAGAAAGCAAATCATATATATTGAATGGCTAAGACCCAATAACATGTAGAAGAAAGCATATGATATAACCCTATACGCCAGAATTTAATGAGTATCAAATGGGATGACATGATTGGACCATCGAACAATTTTCCTAACTAGTAGTGATTTTAGTGGCAGAGAGGCTAACAATATTCCTTTTATGTAGGTTCCGTCTATAGGACATTCCCCGTTGTCAATTGCCCATACACATTGATTCCTTTTCATGCCATCCATTAGACCACCATGTAAATCACCATGTGTTGTAATAATATGAAGGAATAGAATTTTAAATGAGAACTATTTATCTGATGTCATGCTTCTAATGATTGTTGAAGAAGACTCTAATTGATAATGAGTTTGAAGCTGGGTCGTATCACAAGCAATACTGTTCTAAAGACAGAATTTGCACCCAACCGAGTTTTGATACAAATCTGATTCCAAGATAAAGCAGTTTCTCGGCTTCCCGCATTAAACCTGCACTAGTCTAATGCGCCCCTTCGAGTACTTCGGAGTTGTGCTTAAGTCAAATGCAAGACGGTAATGCAATTTTGGTAAAATAACGATGTTTCAGAAAACATAGGGGAATATCCTCGGTATGTGCTTACAAAGAAGGAGAGAGACTGAGAGAGAAAGAATCAAGAAAGATTTAGTTCTTCTGACCATTTCTAAGGCTTCCTCCTCCTCTATTTATAGAAGAGAACATGTCTTTTCAAGACATCCCTTGAGGAAGGATGTGTCCCTTTAAACCAATATGTTTTTACAAACAAATAATGTGTCTCTTGTAAAGACACTTTAATGAACTAGGTCAAACGGGTTGAACCGTTACTGACCCAATATAAGCAAAATTAAAACTCAACCCATCCAATGGGTCTTGGGTTCCAATCTCACTAACCTCACTTCACTAGCCTTATACCTAGAAAACCAACACAAAAAATATTTTTATATGGAAACTTTATTTAATAAAAATCGATAAAATACAACAGTTTCCCCACAAGTTTCAAAATACAAATAAAACAAATGATAACCTAAGCACATTAGAACAATAGGATATGTCGTCACAGATGTATTTTGGACTTGAATCTGTACTAGGTCTGGCAAGCCACGCTACAGAGTACGGGTTGAGTCAGACTCATTAAACCTTTCCTCATTAGTGTAGCCGACTGTCCTACCAGCCATGTCCTACTGTTCGACCCCTCAGTATACCCTTTCTATTCTTGGACATTTTGGCCCTTTCCCTATCTTGGGTCATGAATGTTTAGAGAATTCGTCCATAGAAATTCTCATCGAAAGTGGTCACACTTCCTATATTCACTTAGGTCAGCCCATAGTATGCACCACGGTTAACATACTCCCATACCCCCACAAATCTGTGAGTTTTTGGCCAATTAAGAGTTCTAAAACTCATCCTTAGATCATCGCGGTGAGTACTATCTTCCCATCTAATTGGAACAAGCAATAAATGATAGTACTAGTCAAGTCATCTAGTGACTTCGTTTTTATTCTTTGAATCTAATTCCAGGGATCTCCTCTCACAAAGGTTGGGTGTCCATCACTTTGACTCATGAATCACGGACCTTAAGCTTATTTCTTTAGATTAATACCACAAAAGTGGTCAGAAGCTAAATAATTTTCCAGTTAGAAATGCCCCAACTGAATAAAGCGCCCTATCTTCTTAGCTTCTCCAGATATATTATACAACTGCGTAAGACATACACATTTTAGATGCCCTTAGATATTTATGCAACCGGTCAAATCATATTTGTCTTACTTGACACTTGTGCTTCTTGCTTGTATACTTGCTACTTAAAATAGCACAACCGGTTTCAATTTTCATCATATATCTGTCATTGAGATATTTGACCACTTGGCCTCTATCTCGACCTTTAAATCTCACAAAGTCTCATGAGATTTTACATGGTGAAACCGATATCATAGGTTTCAAATTACTCCCCCACCAACACATGCTTATGCATCTTTTATTAAACATGTTAGTGCTCACCAATCTAGGCTTATCCTTTAGATTCCATAACTATAAAAGTCTTAACTAGAGATGAACCATTCTGCTTGAATTTATTATTTTTCAAATAAATTCACCATGCGAAAACTTGCATACTTATATATAAAATCCCTCACTTTTGGTTTGAATCGATAAGGTAATGCATTTTATAATCTACCATATTTTGATATCCATGCACCTTATTTTAAAACATAGCATGTTTTTAACACAGACATGACTAATAGCATCATCTGTAATACTTCCAATAGAACTATATCTATGCATATATAGAATTTCATATATCAATAGATCACATGTTTTAATTAGGCATCTTTGATAAGTTAACCAGTTCAAATTGGTCTCGGACTTTTATACTGCCAATACTTGTTAACAACTTAGACTAATTAAAGTCTAATTAGATTTTAATGCACAGACAAATAGAATGTAGCCACTAAATAAAAATCCCAAATATTACTTCTTCCATAATACTTATTCAAAGTATTATAGAGAGATCCACCGAATAAAATTACCAATGGAAAAACCATAAGGCATGTCTACCTTAAAATATTTTATTAATGCCAATAAGAATACTTTTAGTGGAAGACTTTGCAACCCTCATATTTTCATTCTTACCCATGCATAATTTCAAGCATCATAGCAAGCCATTTAAGATACTTTTGGTCAAAATAAGAAAATTATCAATGCATATATTACCATACAACTATACATGCTTATCGACCAAAATTCTTTATAAGCATGTTGTCTTAGATAGACAACCAACTAGGCGAACTGTTGGAAAAAGTCAAAGGAAAATGTTTTTTCCAAATAAGTTTAAAAAGATGTCAAAATTCAAAATTTTTCATTCGGCTCCAAAATTTGGTTTTCGGTTTGGGCGGGAATTTTGGTTTTTCGGTTTTGAGTTGGCATTACCAATGTTGGACTTTTTAGTCTCACATTGCTTATGGTTTATGGGGAAGAGACCTTTATTTGTAGGAAGTGTCGCATACCGTTTGAGCCCCTAAATGGAAGCGGCTCTAGGTTGACACACACACGCGCGCGCGTGCAGGACCGGACCGCGACCCGCGACCTGTGACGCAGGGCGCGGGCCACGGGCTACAAGTTTTTGTCGGATTCGGACATACCCCTACCCGGTTACCCTTTTGGAAAGGGTTCAAATGTAGAGATGTATCTCTACACTTTAAGGGGTACCATCTGGACCGTAGATCTCAGGATCTGAGATCTAGGTTAATCTGGACAGTCCATCTGGAAGGTCACACCCCATCCAGTGGACACATCCAAGAGGCCTTTGGGCCCTATAAATAGAGCCCGACCCCATGCATATTATTCATTCCAATTGAGTACGAGCTCTCTCTCTCTCTCTCTCTCTCTCTCTCTCTCTCTCTCTCCCCTCCAACTCTCTCTCTTCTTTTCTGTTTAATCGAAGAGTCAGATTTCGGTGTTTTCTTTCCTAAGAGTTGATCTTAGCCGTCGGATCCGCATATACCTATCAGTGTGTGCACACTGGGTAGGTATCCTTCCAAAGGGGTTGTTTCATCTTGGAGACAGATTTGCAGGAAACCTTCTGCACCGATAGAGGGCAAATACTGTCTTAAGGAGAGTGTACCAACACGACTCAACCCATTCTCTTTGTTTCGGATTACTGCAAATAAGGTACGCATATTGATCATATGTATATTTCATTTTTAATACATAGATACATACATAGTTGATACATAGATATCTTTGATTTACTGCATGCTTTTCCTGTTACATATAATTTCAGTCCATATATATATATATATATATATATATATAACTGAAGCTCTTGTTTAGTATTTAGACAACACGAACCAATTAGGCCTTAAATTCTATTATTTAAATTTATGCTCCAACACCTCAAATATGGCCAATGCATAATTTAAGCAACTTCAAATCCATAGGCAAATGATTCAAAAATATACACTTATATAATAAAGCTTCTAATATACCACTTGCTTGAACTGTTTATCTCTTTAAAAGATATTTTTCATGGATAATATGTATTTTCATAAAACTTTCACAATTTTTTGGGATAATACCATACTCAAAATCAATATCACACAATTAACAAAAGTATGCATATAGTGAGAATTTTGCAGTCTTATAATTCTAATCATCCACTTCCACTTGTATGTTAGATAAAACAAAACATAAATATGAGAAACATTAATGCATATAATTCAATTTTTTTTATACAAATGCTTATATATATATATATATATATATATATATATATATATATATATATATATATATATATATATATATATATATATATATATATATATATATATATATATATATATATATATATATATATATATATATGCATATTATCATCCGTCTAAGATACTTAAATCCATAAAATGTAAATTAGCTTAAACATCCATTAGTTCGCCAACTAGATAGGCTACTAAGCCATATTTGCCAACATCTTGGATTAATCATCGTAATCTAATTGGGTATTAACATTATAACCATGGTAGTCATCATATCTAGAAATAAACTCGATTTACTAAGCCACTAATATTACCTTATTGATTCAATGAATCTTATCACCATCATGTTTATCACCTTTTGAACAAAGATAATCTTTCCGAATCTAGAACTTGTTTTCTAGATTCCATATTCAAGTGGAGATTAATTATTCCACTTAGACTTCATTTTTCTTTCTTAAAAGAGTTTTACCATGCACAATATGCATACTTATAAAACCCCCACAATTCTGAGTTTACCATACATCAATACTATATGTACTACAAAGCATCATTTTTTTAAAAGTATTTGACTATCCTATTTGCAATAAGCCACATTCTCATAATTCCATTTGCATATACAAATAGGAAGCCTTTACTTCACATGGTCAAAATAAGAAATATCATTGCATTTTACCATGGAATTTTATATGTATACAATTCCATGCATAAATGCTAATGAATTATTTATCCGATTAATATGGATAACCAATCATGCCACAAATTAGACTATGAAACCTTATGGTACCAACATCTTCTGTTTAATCAATAATCAATTGGACTTTAAAGACTAATCACAAAATACAAGCACCTCCAATTCAAAACAATTTCAAATATATGATGCCAATTACCATCATTTTATACTTAGGATTGTCCTGACAATCTCAAAAAATTGGTTTTAATAGCAAATTGTAAATATGGCATCAATAAAACGTTAGTAAAAGAAACCTTGTTCAATCGGTGCTTTTTCCAACTTTTGTAACAAACCATTCTACTTTCAAAGTACCCGTATGATTTTTAAGTACCCACTAGTCAAGAGTTCAATAATACATGTACATCCTTTGTAACCCAATGAGAACATCCGCTTACTATTTTCTATAAGTAAACACGTACACATATGCATAAAGAAAAATATATCATGTGATTTCCAAAGGAAATAAAATGATCAAAGAAAGAGGGCTGAAGCTTTAAAACCCACAAACTTAGAACATATTACTAACCAGTCCATTTATTTATTATTCTCATTTTTGCCATCGTTACAGCACTCACTAAAGAAAAATAAAATCTACATCAAAAGTCACAACAATGATGACAATTATTCCAACCAACACAATTCTTTAAGAGCAGGTGCAATCTTATAAATTATTCCAAAGAAGAAGGATGTTTCTAAAAAAAGAGGCATTGATGATCCATATGTAGAAAGGCTTCATTAAGCAACCCATCTAGCCGTTAAGTTATTGAAATGGAGTGAACCCAATGAAGGGTTACCAACCTTTGAGAGACACATCTCATCTAACGATTATGCATCCTCAACGAGACACCCAATGGGCACAGCTTTTAAAGACAAGCCCATTCGAACCCATTCAGTCTAGCTGTTATACAGTTTCTAAATTCAAACCAAACCATAATCTAAGCTTCACTCATGTCTCAGCCTTCCGTGCAATGCGAGCAGATTTCTCATGTACGAAGGAACTCTTGTTTCCGAGGCCACATCTCTGCAACGTATGACCCAGGGATTATCCTAATAAAGGTCAAGGAAAAATCGCACCAAGTACAAAGTTCCAGACCCAAACACTCCCACTGGCTTGGAATTCCTATCCTTTCTGCTGACATCGAACACATATTTTTCCACGAAATCCAATTCTTCCCCGTAGCAAGAGTAAGACTCGGTGTGACTCAACCCATGGGAGATACCTATTTTTCTTCTTCTTCATCTTTAATAAAATAAAACCCCATCCGGCTGCAATAGCCGTGTTCTTTTAGAATATACAGAAGACGGAATTTTCCACTATCCAACCTTCATCCACTTGATGCATCCATATGTATTAATAGTTTAACGTTCAGGGAGAATGATTCTTTAAATATCCGTATGAAACTAAGGCTGTGTTTGGTAATTTTCCTAAAGAACAGTTCTTTTGTTCTTCCGTTCTGATAGAATAGAAAAACTATTCAGAATAGCCAAGAACAACTAAAAACTGTTTGGCAAATCTGGTTTGTTCTTCTGTTCTCACAGAACGAACTGGATGAAAAGAACATCTAAGAACGAAAATTTCAGAACATGGTTTACCATGTTTTTACTTTCTAGAACAATTTTGAAAAGAACAAAAAACTAAGTTGTGCCCGATAAAACCTGACACCCTTTCTACCTACTTGCATACACGAAGAAGCACATCCTCCTTGTTCATTCTCTGCAAGCACAACAGTTATTTTTCCCTCATCTCTCTCCATGTCTCATTCTCTTTCTCTCTCTCTCTCTCTCTCTCTCTCTCTCTCTCTCTCTCTCTCTCTCTCTCGTCTTTTCTTCTCCTCCATCTCCATTTTTCTTGTCTGAATTTTTTTTTAACATTTTTGTAGAAACTACTCCTTGTTCGAGCAAGTAAATCTACTATTGTTTCGTCTCCATCTCTGCAACTTGTTTGTTCTTTGTTTTAGGGATGGTCACCTCTCCTTAACATAAATTTCAGACATGTCAAACCATGTTCTTACGTTCTGGAACAATTTTGGAAAGACCAAAAACAAAAGTGTGCCTGATAAGGATGTCAAAAAATAGAGCTCTTCTTCATCTTCTTCATCTGTGAAAAAGCTCTCTCTTCTCTCAAGTGCGAACCTTCTTCAAGCTCTCTTTGCACACAGTGAACCGTCGTCCTCTTCCCCTTTGTCCCGTGCCTGCGAAGCCTTCTGTGGAGGTATTCTTCTTCTTCTTCTTCTTTTCTCTTTCTCTCTCTCGTTCGATTTCCGCTAGGGTTTACAAAATCTCGAGGTTTTACTCTTTTCCAGTTTAGGGTTTTGTCTTACCTCTGAGTGTTGAGTGCTCGATCGTCGCTGCAATCGCTTGTTGGTTCCTCTGCCATCTCTGTCTTCCCTGTGATCGATTGTTCCAATTTTCTCCAGGTATGTCTATGAACTTTAAACCCTAGCATTTTGAATAATCATCATGCCCTGGTTTTACCTTGTGTACTTGATCTTGGAGATGTTCTGTTTTCCTCTGTTCTGTTTCTTTTCGGTGAGAATGTGAAATCGGGATTATTCTGAGTTTTGCAGCATCTTCTGCAGCTTGTGAGTTGCAAAAGATGTTGTGAGTTGCAAAAGATGCTGCAAAACTCAGAATATTATTTTAATATGAAATTTTATGAACAATTAGATTTTTGGTTTCTTCACACAATCCCAGCTTTGATGTTCCAAATATAAAATCTGAGAAAAGTGTCAAAATAACTAATTTCCTGAATGCCGCCCAAACACCAAAATCATTCCAATCGTTTATCAAACCATAAAGACTAATTTCCTATAGTGATTTTCTAGTTTTCTTTTAGAAGTCAATCTAGTTATAAGGGGACATCTTTCTTCTTATTTTCTTTCTATTTCTTGTTTTGAAACGTTTAAGTCTATAAAAGGGGAAATATGTAAGTTGTAAGGGTGATTGGTTGCTCAACTTTTCCAACAGAATTGATAATGGAGTTGATAACAGAGTTGGTAAGGATACTCTTTTAAAGCTATTCACTGTTGTTTGCCACTTTTATTTTATATCTGCTGCAATACTCTTTTCTGCTGCCCAGATTGGATGTTTAACAATATCAGTCCACAAAACCTACCAATTCACATTCTTTTCTTCTGAAATTGAAGGTCCCTAGGACCCACCACATGCTTGGTTGTGACTCAGCTATTCATTTGGTTTGGATTAAGAAATACTACGAAGAATAGACGAGGATATCCAGACTCTGCTCAATATATGTTTAATAGTAGATGATGGTTAAAATGACAATTCACTAAGATATTGGTTAAATGGCAATTCTATAATATTTAAATCATTTGAAAAAAAGTGTTCTAAAATAAATTTTACCAAACAACAAACAGGTCATAACAGTGTTCTTAGACTAGTTCTGGAACATATTTACCAAACAGCTTTAAGGCTAAAAGAACAACCAAAGAACACTATTTTCAGAACAGAACAGAAAAAAACCATCTCTTCCGGTTCAGAACAAGAACAGGTGAGAATGTTACCAAACGGAGCCTAAACAATGCCACACCATAACATTTTCAGTGATGGTTTCTCATGGTGGGATCAGGCCCATTGGTCCAAGTACCATGATCTGTAGCCCAAAGTCTGCAATTATGTATATTTCAATTATGCATGAAAGTGTCACCGAATGCACAAGTGCATATGCCAAGAGTCTACAAAATCTTAAAATTCATTAAAATGGGAGAACAAAACCAAGACCAAGCCATTGACATCATAAGGTGCCGTATGATGTAAAATCAGATAATCCCTTCAACAGAAGTACTATTCATCGTACAGAGACTATACAGTTGAGACGATGACCCAAATCATAATAACCCAAAAACCAAAAACAACAAATGAAATAGTACAAGGTTTTTTCAAACAGATTTGTTAGTCAAATTACTCGTACAACTCTGAGTAATGAAACTAGTATAATCTTAGTAGTTATAGACAACAATACATAGTATGCATCAATCATTATAAAAATCTTAAATTTGAATACAAACTTAAGAAGTTAAATAGAGCATGTAAAATACTAGATCGTCTCATATAAAGTTCCTCAAAATTTCTGTCTTTAGATTGTTGTAATAATATGAAGGAATAGAACTTTAAATGAAAATCACTTATCTGATGTCATGTTTCCAATGATTGTTGAAGAAGACTATAATTGCTAATGAGTTTGAAGCTGGGTCGTATCACAAGCGATACTGTCCTAAAGACAGAATTTGCCCCCAATGGTGCAATCGGGTTTTGATGCAAATCTGGCTCCAAGATAAAGTAGCTTCTCGGCTTCCCGCATTAAACCTACACTAGTCTAATGCGCTCCTTCGAGTACTTTGGAGTTGTGCTTAAGTCAAATGCAAGACGGTAATGCAATTTTGGTAAAATAATGATGTTTCAGAAAACATAGGGGAATATTCTCGGTATGTGCTTACAAAGAAGGAGAGAGAGTGAGAGAGAAAGAATCAAGAAAGACTTAGTTCTTCTGATCATTTCTAAGGCTTCCTCCTCCTCTATTTATAGAAGAGAACATGTTTTTTCAAGACATCCCTTGGGGAAGGGTGTGTCCCTTTAAACCAACATGTCTTTACAAACAAAGGATGTGTCTCTTGTAAAGACACTTTAATGAACCGGATCAAACGGGTTGAACCGTTACTGACCCAATAGAAGCAAAATTAAAACTTAACCCATCCAATGGGTCTTGGGTTTCAATCTCACTAACCTCACTTCACTAGCCTTATACCTAGAAAACCAAAACAAAACATATTTTTATTTGAAAAGTTTATTTAATAAAAATCGATAAAATACAACACGATGTACAAGGGGATCGATATATTTGGTATTTGTGGAAGAGGGGGTGGGGGTTTTGCAAGATCCAATGGACAGCCATTGACACTAAATGGATGACAATAAAAATATCCCTTCATGCAGGCTTTGTCTGGTTGTGCTGACTGAGTTACAAGCAGACTTTGCCACCGGTTTTGTAACTCTTGGATCCTAAAGATCATTCTCCTTAAAAAAAAACTGAAACTATCCCTTATTAATTTCATCGGTTTTTTAAAGTGTGCATGGAAAATTGGTTTGATATTTTTGCCCCTTTGCTTTGGAAACCATACTCTAATAAAGGAGGATTTACTTTGGAAAAAAAAATCAGAGCCAAAAGACTGTTCTAACTAGGTCAGGATTCCTTATGTACAGTCCTTACCTCCATGATGTCTCCAACGTTCAGCATAAAAGCATCTGGAAGAGGTGTAACTGGAATCCAATTCCCATCTTTTCTTATCTGAAGACCTTCTATTCCATTAATTTGAAGGAGAATGGTTAAACCCAAGCTATCTGAGTGAGGTGAAAGGCCAATTACTTGCTCTGGTCGTGGACATGGAGGATAGTAATTCATCCTCATTGACTGCATTCCATCTTCAAATATCTCTCTTATCTCAGCAGTCTCCATTTTCAGGGCCTTCCCCATTTGCTCTAATATGGCGATGGCTACCTTTTTCAGCTCCAACGAATAAGCATCCAATGTGTCCCTGCAAGAAAAGGCATTAATCGTGTAAAGAAGTAGTTAATTATTTGTGAAACGTACTCAAATTCTTAGCATATTGGGGAGAGAGAGAGAGAGAGAGAGAGAGAGAGAGAGAGAGAGAGAGAGAGTACTAACCTGAAAGGAAGGGGAAGTTTGGGAAATAAGTTGGGCTTCCGTATGTATGTTGGCTGGGTTGCTATGTAGAATATGTCTCCCCAATCAAGTTTCTGCTGCTCAGATACAACAAAGGCCTGCCCAAAGCCCTCCACATCCATAGGTTGCTGCCAGAACTTCTTTTTCTCTTCCATTGGTAACATAAAGAACTCTTGAATTTCCAACTTTATTTTCTCCACCAGTGAAGAGCTGACTCCATGGTTTATCAGCTGCAGCACATTTTAATCATTGTCATTAATTAACCAAATGAATTCTTATATGTGCTTATCATAACCCAAAAGGTCAAGGTTATGCGACTGAATATGTAATTTTTTTTTTGGATGCATAAGAAATTTATTAAGAAACCAAAGAAACAGCTATACAACAGTCCTAATAGAGACCAACACTGCTCACCTGAAATCAACAAGAAAGGAAAACAAAATCAGTAAAGCTCGACCAAACCCCAAGAGGAAACAATGAGGCGATCCAAATCCAATCTGAAGCATAGAGTCCGGATCACCTGCATGTACTTCGTTTAATTAGATGACATGTGTGCTATGAGTTAACAGTTGCTAACTTCAGATAACTCATATAACTCTTTCTTAATTCCATTTTTTTTTCTCCCATTACTTCTTGTTAAGTTAATTGAAATAGTAGATTGGTTATTTTTTATTTGAAAAATAATATCTTCCTTAATCAAAAATCATATTTGAATTGATAATCTCTCATGATTTTTTGAGTTGTTCCTTTTTTAATTTTTAATTTTTATTGATTCAAATAAGAAGAAATAAATTATGATAAAAAATCATAATTTCCACTTGTTGGCCGAGTTCTTCTTCAATGTTTCATCCCATTAAAAAAAAAAAATTTCTCTCTTCCCTCTCTCTCTCTCCATCCCTTTCTTTCTCTGGATTTTGTTGGGAGCAAGGAGGTCCCTTCCAGCAAAGCTGTTCAGGCATTCTTTAATGCTTCTGCATCTCAGAAGCCAATTCTGGATGAGATGATCCATGGATTTAAAAAAAATACCCTTTTGTTTTCTGTGATCTGGGCTGATGGGTTTCTTGTTATTGAACAGTGTAATTACATATTTGATTTTTTCTCTTCTAATTTCTGGATTATTCATTTTGTGTTTTTTTTTTATTGTTGAGGAAAAAAGAAATAAAAATAACAAAATCCAGAGAAAAAAAAGGGTTGGAGAGAGAAAAGAAATGTTTTTTTTAATGGGATGAAATGATGAAGTAGAACTTGGCAAACAAATGGGAGTTATGATATTTTATCATAATTTATTTCTTCCGTTTTGAATAGGTAAAAAAATTAAAAAAAAATTGTGAGAGATTATCTATCAATTCAATATGTTTTTTGATGAAGGAAGATTTTATTTTCCAAGTAAAAAATAACCAATCTACCATTTCAGCTAACTTACTTTATTATAGAAAATAATCGGAGAAAAAATTGGTATTAAAAAAGAATTATATGAGTTAACAGAAATTAACACCCTTAACTGAGGGGACACATGTCATCTAAACAGTGTAGTACATATAGGTAATCCAGACTCGCATAGGAGTTAGGATGCAGCCTAACTATTATCCTTTATGTGGTGAATCATGCCAGATATAAGAGAATATGCACTCATAACGAACCCCGGTAGTTTCTAAAACCTTCACGTGAATCATAGAGATTAAAGAAGAAAACACTCATCACTTACTTGGAAGAAACCCCACTCTTGGCAGGCAGAGTGTAGTCTTGCCAGTTCCGAGTCCATAGATTCTGCTGAGAGTAGTTTCTGCAAGTCAATCACAGGGAGTGAAAGCAATAAGGCAGAACCAGAGGAGATGATTAAAGTTTCTTGATCTGAACGGATGTAGCGGGCTGGAACAGTGTTGATATGCTCCCTAACCAGCTCCTGAACATTAGGTACAGGCAGAGAGCCTCCAAAAGTCGCCATGGATCAGGCAATGTAGAGTTTTACTTCTTCTCTTTACTCAGGTCTTCCATTAAGTAGAAGTAGGACTAAGAGAGTTGTTTATTTAAGTGGTGTCACTACGGATTATCCTAAAAAAGGAACACCAATCCACAGCAAAACCACTCCTCCATTTTGAGTGCTGGACCCTACCAGAAATGTCCATTCTCATTATTAATTTTTTGTTATTCAATCAAGGCGTTTTCTTTTGAAAGAATGGACGTCCAACGACTACAATGTCATCCAATAATGCCATTGTCATTACCCCACCAACCATTCCATTTCTGCGGTTTGTTGATGGCAATGCCTAACGTGAAAGATATCGTTAGATTTGTACATTTTATTCTTTGATTAATTATTTTCTTTATTGACTTTTAACCCAAAAAAAAAGTATAATACGATTTCACAAAAGATGATTTTATATTTCCACTCTCTTGAGAGAGAGAGAGAGAACAAGCAGTGTCTGATTGCCAAATGCCAAGCTCGATCTAGCTCAAACAATACGGCACATCAATTTGGTTGCTAAGAATGGATTAATGGGATGAAGGCATCATATATTTATCAGATGAAAAATTCTGGACCCTAACTAAATTTTTTTTTTTCAGTAAACCCTAACTAATTTAATCATATGGTCTAGTTGTACTTTAAATTTCTCATTGTATTTTCAATTGTTAGAATTGTTTAAAGACTTATATTTTTTTTTAATCACATTTTTCTTTCTTTTATTTTGATGGGTGATGAAATTAGATTGGGCAAAAACCTAGCATATAGGTGATGATTATTGCACCAATTTATCACAAAAGTTTGAACACACTCAACCTTTAAGTGGAAATTATGGTGGAGTTTCACCCACTCACCCTTCCCCATTGAGTAACATGTGGAGGAGGCTAATGTGATTAATTGACTATTGACTATTGACTATTTGAATGATGGCCACCAATAATAACTCACCATGTGTATTTAAAGTTCTATACTATTAGTGAATATATATATGTTTTTTTGCTAAAGGTAAGCAAGAATTTGTTTTAAAATAAAAGAGTATAAAGAATACAGAAATTCACAATGATAGTAACAACTCCACCTTCGGCATTGCCATCAACAGAGCCCTATCATTGGAATAAAATAAAGTCAATTGAATCTATATCTTTGACGCTCAAATGCGTTCCACAGTACATCCCTTGCTATGAAATCAAGGCAAGTAGTCCATACTTCAGAAACTAACTCTGTACCTCCACGTGTTGCTAATATGTCTGCAATAACGTTAGTTTCTCTAAAGTAATGTGTTATCCTTACCTCAATATTTGTTAATCTTGCCATCATACCTCTTCATTGCTGCAAAACAAACCATGGGGGATCTCTATTTAACAGGCTGTCCATAGTTTTTGAATCACATTCAATCCATAAGTGGCTTACATCAAGACACAATGCATGGCTCAACCCTTCCATGGCAGCTAGCAGGTCTGCTTGGTAGTCAGGTTTTTGCCTCAGGAAGGCCGAAAAAGCTAACAAGACAGTCCCATGACTATCTTGAAACACGCCACTAGCTCCTACATCTCTTGGGTTTCTTAAAGAGCACCCATCAATGTTAAGTTTGCACCACCTTCCTTTAGGCTTGATCCACAATACAGGTCGAATTACTTGTACACTACTTCCTTTTGTCTTCAAATTAAAATACTATTTGATATGTAAATCTTCCATCCTTCTGACCTCACATGGTTTTAGCTCTGAAGAAGCTTTCATTTTAACCCTTATATCATACAGTACTCTTCTTGGCGTTAGCCTGAGTCCATCATAGCATGCCATATTCCTTGCCTTCCAAATATTTTCCAAAGTTATAAACAATAAGGGCATCCATATCTCCTTTAATGGTACTAGTCCTTCCTCCTTTTCCACCAACCAAATAGCAAATCAGGTGTATGGAATCCCTCCCATCTAAGATTATATATGGCCATGGTTTTTAATCATATTTTTTTGGCAAAGCAGCATTCCAAAAAAAAAAAAAAATGATTAAAACTTTTATCAAATTGCCTGCATAAGTAACATCTAGAAATGAGTGGTACCTGTTTCCTCCGCACTCAATCATCTGTAAGAAGCCTCTTGCAGCACAATCTCCAACCAAACACTGATGTTCTCAGCTCCATGTTTTTGCCCCATACTTTCTTATACCAGGCTGGCCTCTCATCTGTGTTTCGGTTATGGTGCCATGCTGAAGAAACCAAAACTTTCCATTGGCCTCTAAGGACCATACAAGTTTGTCATTGGGTCCATGAATAATGGTGAAATCAGAAATTTTATTATGATTTCCTGCAAGGTAGGAGAAGCTACCATTGGGAAATGTCAATCCCCATTCTTCACATAATCCGCTGCCTTTGCAACTAGCTATAGTCTTCTTGAAATTGGAATGTTCAGGATGTCTGCAATTGACTCAGATCCCAGCCATTTATCAATCCAAAAAATGATTGTTTTACCATCACCTAATATCCATCTTATATGCTGAGATGTCCAGTTCCAAGTCCCTTTCATACTCTTCCATACTGCTGATGTCGAAAGTGTGTTTGAAGGCATTATTCGCCATCAAATACTTAGAACGCATAAAGGAAGAAAATAAGAAACTCTCCGGAGTAACCTCCAAGTTAACTTAGATAACAGAGAGTTGTTTACCTCCTGTAGATTTTTAATGCCAAGTCCACCCTCTTGCTTAGGTCTACAAACCTTTTTCCAATTCACCACTATAGTTCTCCCTTGATTTGGGTTCCCACTCCATATGAAGTTCTTCATCCACATCTTAGCTTTTTGTAATACAGTTTTAGGTCATTTATAGATAGAAAAAGACTGAATAAAGGTGCTGCTAATTATTGATTTCACCGACTCTGCTCTTCTAGCCATGCTTAGCAGCCTTTCATTCCACACTGAAAACTTCTTCTTGAGCCTGTCCAAAACTGGTAAGAAATATTGTTTCTTTATTTTTCCATTGAAAATTTCCACCCCAAGCATTTCGTTGGAAACTTCCCTTTAGAGTAGAGTACCCCAAAAAAGACTAAATTTCATTCCTTTTAGCATTGGGAACCCCATAGAAGAAGCACTTGCTTTTTAATGGATTCACTTTCTATCCTGAGTAATCAAAATACTACTGTAGCATCACACTGGGAGACTATGCATCACAGGTTCTAGCCTGCAAGAATAATAGAATGTCATCTACAAATAATAAATAAGAAGTTGGTTGTGAGCCCCTATAATTAATATTCTTTAAAGCTCCCCGTTGAACCATCTCCTTCAGTCCTCTACATAGTACTTCTTCTACAAGAACAAATAGCATTGGTGACAAGGGGTCCCCTTGACGAAGCCCTCTGCTTGCTTCAAAGAATCCAATAGGACCTCCATTCATCATCACAGACATCCTTGCTGATTTAAAGAGAGTTGTCAACCTATTGATGAAGCACTCTTAAAACCCAAAGGCTTTTAATACATCAAGCAGGAAATTCCATTCAATGGCGTCAAAAGCTTTCTGAATATCCAACTTAAGGGCCATTGCTCCTTCCTTTGATCTTCTCCTCATTAAGGTGGCTAATTCCGATGCAAGACCTATATTGTCCTGAATTAGCCTTCCTTTAATGAAGGCTCCCTGCTGCTTTGAAATCAGGTTCCCCAAGAACATGCCCATTCGCATAGATATAATCTTATGCAAGATTTTATAGATGAAATTTCCCACCGAAATAGGCCTATACTTAGACAACTTCATTGCACCACTAGTTTTAGGGACTAGAGTGATAAAATTATTATTCAACCCATTAGGAATGTGACCTGTCTTGAAGAAAGAACACACTACTGCCACTATATCATTCCCCACAATACTCCAACAATATTGGAAGAATTTAGATGGAAACCCATCAGGACCTGGTGCACTCTCAGAGTTCAGCCCAAAGGCAGCTTTCCTTACCTCCTCAGTTATAGGCATTGCATCAAAAGCGGTAGAAGAATCCTTATCTAATATGTTGGAATAATCCCCAAAAGATCATTGCATCTAGTGGATCCCACTGAAGTGTGCAACTTCTTGTAATAGTCAACCACATGATTCTTCAAATCATCCATATTATCAATCTTATCCCCTTCATCATATTTCAAGAATCTAATAGTACTCTTCCTTCTTCTATTACGTGCATAGGAATGGTAGAAACTAGTATTTCTGTCACCCTCCTTTAACCATTGTATTCTTGACTTTTCCTTCCATAATTTATCTCGTAAATCTAAAGCTTGCTCATACCTTTTCATAGCCATGCACTCCATATCCTACAAAGTTCTATTAAACTCAACCATTTGTACAGTCTCCTGCACATCCTCTAACTCCACTTGGGCAGAATGCAGCACCTCATTGATCCTAGAAAAAGCTTTCCTAGACCATTGTTTAAGCCTTTGTTTAAGATGCTTCAACTTCTTCATTAGGGGTAGGTATGGGTTTCCAACACACTGGACAACCCAAGCATCCTTAACCACAGATATAACATCTTCATGTTCTAACCATAATCTCTGCATTCTAGATGGCATATTTTGAGGTATTGGAACTGAAGAGTAGCCCACCAATTAAGCACAATGGTCAGATACAGTGTTTGAAAGTACTCTCTGAAAGTTACTTTCAAACATGGTTAACCATAGGTCATTACACAAACTTCTATCAAGTACAGCCTTTACATTCCCTATTATCCTTCTGTTCGACCATGTATACTTCAGTCCAGAAGATGGAAGATAAGTCAATGGTACAGTGTCAATGCAAGTAGCAAATTCATCTACTGCAGAGGTGTTAAACACACCAGAGCCACACTTTTCATGAGAAAACAGTGTGCAGTTAAAATCACCACAAACCAACCATGGAGCCATAGGCCTTCCCAGGGATGCCAAATCATACCATAATTCCCTTCTTCCACTTTAAAACTATTTGCATGAACAAATGTCAATAGGTAAGTCACACCATCCAGTTCAACAGAAAAAGTTATTTGCTGAGGGGAAGACATCGCCACAGTAGGCCTCTTGATATCCCTTCTCCAAAGCACCCAGAGATTTGGGTGTTTATTTGATCTACTATTTGAAATAATATCAGCACTATAACCCACTCTACTAATCGTAGCCTTTGGGTACTTATTCGGTGACGCCAGTGGCTAAGCCAAACAAATAAGATAAGGAGAATGCTCCTTCACAATATTTTTTATTTGTAATCTCGATCTTGGGTTTGAGACACCCCTAATATTTTAATACAAAACTTTCATTTGGAAATAGTATTCTTTTTCTTACCTCCATTACCCAAGTCAGAATCAGCCACTTGGGTCTTTTTTGATCTTCCTCTTCTACGCTATACCTGACTGAAAGGAGCTTCATTCTTACTTTGATCATACTTGCTAGTAAAGCATCCACTGTTTCCATTTCATTAAATGACACCTCAGCAGTCCCCACAGCCATTCTAGTGATTCTACCACTCACTGCCCGAACCATGCATAGTGGAAGTCAAATCTGTAGAGACATTTTCCGAATCAGATCCTGGTGGAGTTGTGGCATGTGACTGGAGACCTTTAATCTGATTTTCATGAGCAGAATCAGCCCCATCCTCTTCTAGGCTTCCACTATCATCCCCATCAGAGACATCAGCCCATACTTGCTTTCCAGCAAGGCCCACTAAATCATTAGGGTTACTACCTAGCACAGGTAGGGCAACAGATCCATCTGCCTCTACATAGGCAGCCTGCTGAAGCTGCACATTAGGAACCACCTTCTCCACCCCAACATTGGCAGCCTCTTGACCATGATCCTCCTGCCCATTAGTAGATGCATCATTCAAAGAGGTATTGACCTTATTTGACCGGTTCCTTTCATCTAAAATTTCCTCCTCATCCTCCTTATTCTTGTTGAGTTTACACTCCTCAGTTGTATGGCCAAACTTAAAGTAGTTGATACACTTTATTGGTGGATCCTCATATATGACTTGTTGTTTGAAACACTTCTCCTTACTCGTGGATCAATGTATTTTCCCAACCAGTATTTTTGATTTTCGTGGAGCATTCCTTTCTACCTCCGCCTGTACCCTTGCATACCGACCTAGGGTACCACTTTGAGTCCTTCTATCCATTTCAATAGGACGGCCAATTGTCTGAGCAATGGCATAAAGTATTTATTGACTGCTCCCAGTAGTCATGAGGCAGATTTGGATACTGTACCCACTGCAAAATCCGAATTATGCTTTGGGTCTTGACATTGAAGTTAGGTTCCCAATTTTGGAACCTCATAGTTCTCCCTTCAATTCTGGTTAATCCCCTTTTCTAAACAAACATCTTATCACTCTCAGAATTAAATTTGAAGGTAAAAAAAACCTCTTCCCAATGATAACATTCCGAACCCAATGTTAACCCACTGCTGCTTACAGGACTTCTCAATAGAGGGCATTGAATTTCCTCTAGAATCCACACGGCCTATCAAAGCAAAATCAAAACTTTTTAAATGTTTTTCATATGCTGCCTGGAGAATCATTACTTTAGGAATACCTGCCACGGATGTTGGTTCAGCTATACCCTCCACCGAAGCTTCTTGAAACCCTCTTGCAACATCCGTAAAAGATCGAGCTGCAACTGCTCTATTAACATTCACAGATGCCTCATGAACCCTAACCGAATCCGAGGCACCAATCCCATCTCTAGTAGCAGCAGCTACGTTTGTTGCATGACCCTCCGAAGCCCCAACAACATTAGAAGCAATCGACTTCCCCTTTTCTCTCCAGGTCAACCGTTGCCTCTTATGTGTAGCACGCCTTTTCCCATTCCCATAATGAGCAGCAGCCCCTAGGGCACCTTGGTGATGTACAGCAATAGCCAAAGGTTCCTTCCTAATTTCTGCCTCCATTAGCATTGGATCAGATGATGAGTTATTAGGGTTTTGAGATACAATTCCAGAAATACCCGTCTCTCCTTGTATTCCCACTGCAACAAGAGCTGAATCACTTTGTCTATCCACTGAAATCCTAGATTGAAGATTCACGACTCCAACAGCATCACTAATCACCATCGGATTAGGTCTTCTATCGTGAAAGCTTCCTTCATTGACTGCAGGTAAGATAGTTGTAATAGGATTCCTTTCATTCATACCCGAATATTAATTATTGGGTAAATACATGAATCTTTCGGATACAGGTGTGAAACCCGGGTCGCCCAAATGGAGAGCAATGTCTAATTGTGAAATGCCAAGCTCGATCTAGCTCAAACAATATGGCACATCAATTTGGTTGCTAAGAACGGGTGAATGGGAAGAAGGCATCATATGTTTAACGGATGAAAAATTTTGGACCCTAATTAATTTTATTTTTTATTGATAAACCCTAACTAATTTAATCATATGGTCTACCTTGTGTTTTAAATTTCTCATTATATTTTCAATTGTTAGAATTGTTTAAAGACTTGTATTTTTTTTTTAATCACGTTTTTCTTTCTTTTATTTTGATGCGTGATGAAATTAGATTGGACCCAAACCTTGGACCCAAACCTTGCATATAGGTGATGAGTATTACACCAACTTATTAAAAGGTTTGAACACATTCAACCTTCAAGTAAAAATTACGGTAGATAGAGTTGCACCCACTCACCCTTCCCCCTTGAGGAACATGTGGAGAAGGCTAATGTAATTAAATTCACAATTGCCTATTTGAAAGATGGCCACCAATAAAATAACTCACCATGTGTTCAACGTTTATCATTTTATTTTAGGCTGCCTGTTAAATTAAATATGTGAATACAAAATGTGAAAATTTGGCTTTCCAAGTAATTTGGGTAAATTCTAATAATTTCATATTTAAATTTTTTTTTTGGGTGAATGATATTTAAAGTTACATAATGTTGGTGAATATTAATTATTGCGTAAATACACGAATCTTGTCACCACCAATTTTTGGATTCAGGCACGAAACCTGGGTTGCCCAAATGATGACTCGATCCACCCAAGATCCACAAATCTATTGTGATTCACTAACCACACCTAACTGTCTATATATGCAATATCCAGTAAAATCTAATAAACAATCAGAGTAATAATAGCAAAAGCATAATCATAAGTAACAAGTTGCCATTGTGAGTAAGTAGCCCACATGCTACTATCCGTTTTAGGTATCCCCTATTAGGAGAGTTATGAGCGTCAGATCTGAGGGACATGTGGCACTCAGATCACCGTCCATCCTTGATGGGAGGAGACGATTGGTCTATAAATACTAATGGGTAGGGTCCTGCACATACTGATAGAAATTTGAGAACTCCATCACGTTTTCTGTCTGAGAATACAGTTAGTGCACAGAAATCCTTCCCCTCTCTCTTTTATTTTATTCGTGGAGTAGGGCATATCAGAGTACATCAGAAGAGGACTCGGTTGGACAGACCATGGCTGGAACAAGTCACATTGGAGGTAATTATTTTCGGCCTTAAACCTCCAGAGGTAATTATTTTCCGCCTAAAATCTTCAGATCTAAAATGATGATAAAGTCTTACATTATGGTATCAGAGCAGGGTTTCAACCCCTCATCCATCGATTGATACATTAAGAATCAGATCTAATGAATAAAATAAAATATTTTTATTTTTTATTCTTTGGGTTTTGGACCTGTTGGTTGGGAACCGCAAGCATACGACAACCAACAAGGGCTACCAAGTGCCTACACCAAGCCTGCAAACATAAGGTGCCATCTGGAGCAGTGCTGCCTGTGAGACCTACATGCAAATTTCGGGCACGAAATTTCTTTTAAGGGTGGGGGAGTTGTAAGACCCGCACTCCGTGAACCCGATCTAAACCTTGATTTCATGTCGTAACAGGTCTTTCGATCATCACCGGGCCAGACGGGATGAGCGGATGACAATCAGGTACGAAATCGGACCAACCAGACCAACTTAAGTATGAATTTCATTCATATCGATCGATGGTACCGGTCTATGGTACCGATCGACCGGTATGGTCTGCGCAGCAGACTACCAAGATCCGGAATTGGATCTCTACGGGTCCTACTTTCCCAATTTTGAATCCTAAGACTTTCCTAATCCTAAGAGACTTCCTAAACCTAATTCCTAGCCTATTTAAACCCCTCTAAGTCTCCTAGAATCCCTTCAATTGATCCTCACAAACCCTAGAGAGGAGAAGGAGATTGGAGAAGGAGAAGGAGCTAGGAAGAAGAAGGAAGTGCCGCCATTGCCGTTCGACGACGCTCACCTTACGCCAGTCGACGGTAAGTGTTTTGAATCATTCCTCTTACATTGTGACTCTAGGATAGTTAGTATGGTTGGATCAATACCATGCAAAGCAGGTATTGATCTAAACCTTAATTGGCCATTAAACCCTAAATTACCGTCAAACCCTAGATTCGAGTTCTAGGATGATTATCATCAAAACTAGACTTAAATGAATTGGAAATAACTCTAACTCAAAGCTCAGACTTAGAATGGATAAGAGAAACTCTAGAAATCCATGGAGATTGATCGACGGCAGATGGAAAACCTAATGTATGGTCTTCCGAAGACATACCGGTCGCTAGTTTTTCCACAGAGCTACGATCGGTATGTTGCAACCGATCAGCTCTGAAAGGCTGGTTTTGAACTCTGTTGGTTTTTCGACCAACGTGAAACCCTAAGAAACTATTCTAATTGAACCCTAATATAATGTAGGACTCTGTGACAGCACGTTTGGATCTTGCGACGTGGAGCAAGCTATCAAACGAGTGTCAGGTAAGGGAATCTGACCTAAACCCTAATAAATAAAGGACAGTAAAACATTGTTAATAATAATCCTGAATATATGATGTGATGGTTGTGCATATTCACATGTCATCTTTTATTTCCAGTTATTATTATTGTTCATGTATATTCCATATGATAGGATGTGATTGTTAGGCATGTGGTTGTTTTCGTTGGTGTGTAGAATGGGAAGGGCCTGGGGCCTGGGATCATTCCTCACACTGGCACCTTTTTGTAGTATTCTATCTTAGCATGCTTGGTGCGAGAAGGGCATCAGGGGAAGGTCGTGGTAATGTGGTCTCTGACATGTGGTCTCTGGCCTGGCCACGATGCTTTAGCTCTATCTCTATGCTGTAGGGAGTTATGTTGGGATAGGGTCTACTTGCGTATTGTTCTGTCTTAGTATGCTTGATGCGGGTAGGGCATCAGGGGGAGGTGTGGCATTGTGGTCTCCAGCCCGGCCACCACGCTCTAGCTCTATCTCTATGCCGTAGTGAGTTGTACTAGGATGGAGCCTACAATGATGACATATAGGATTGGTTAGTTGCGAGCCCAGTTTGTAAGCCCTAGCCAGTAGGGGCTTATGTATTGGTATGGGTGGAGTATCAAGGGAGGTAGTGGATGCCTTAGCTCTATCTCTATTCCATGATGGGTGCATGTGGGTCGGTGGTAGTTTGGTCTACTGTGCGATGCTACACACTCGTGTATAGAGGTGAGACGGCCTCCGAACCTTTCTATAGTACATTCCAAACTTAAACCAGACCACAGCATAAAATGATTGTTACTCATGCATATAATATTGATACACTGTCTGATTGTCTTACTGAGCTAAGTTGTGAGCTCACCCTTTGTATATACATTGTTTTTAGATGTTGATGCAGGTTACATGGTGGACGATTATATGAACGCTCCGACGTATGGAGGTGTTGCTGCTCTGGACGTACAGGCAGGAGAGGACGAGCATGACGCTTTATGCGAGTGCCTTTTCTGCGTGTAACTTTGACTTTATTTTATTTGTTTCAGTTATTTTATTAAAGTGATGTAAAGACATTTAACTACGTTTAGAATTTGGATAATTGGATACTTATTTAATTTTATCAATAGAATACTCAGTTCATTTATTTAAAGACTTCCGCTGTATTTATTATATTCTGATTGTGGTTATGTGCAATGGTTTGTATGAGTGGACACGGTCTTATTGAGATCCTGGTGTAAACCGTTGGTTCAATGACGATTCACTCACACCATTCTGGTTGGTTCAGAATTGGGGTGTGACACTGCCGGCCGTGCTAGGCACAACAGACCAGCCCATAAGGGCCAGCCAGCCGGGGCCATGCACAGCCAGCAGGCTGCCTCAAGCAAACCTGTATCAGTTTTGCAGTAAGGGTTTTCTACTTTTCAATTTTATTTTCCCAGGTTCTTCGGCCCTTTAGGTTTGTAGTGGTGGTAATCGGCGCCTTCAGTGGAATCTTCTCGGGAGTGTCGGATATCCTGGCAAGTCCCTGGCGCCGCTACAGGTTTGGTGGCTTGGGGTATATCGATGGCATGGTTAACACTCCAATTCTGGACTAACCAGAATAGTGTAACGAACCGTCAATAAACCAATGGTTCTACTAGAATTCCCGTTAGATAGTACCCACCATATCAACCACACACATATTCCACAGTAAAAATCAAAGATAATAAACAAATAAGCGAAAGTCTTTATAATTAATGAACTAAGTATCTAACAGTGATAAATAAATATTTAACCCTATTATCTCCAAGTAACTTAAGACATAAAATAAAATAATCAACTACATGTCCGTTAACTAAAATATAACGAAACTAATCAAAGACGCATTGATAGCACTCGCATGAAGGATCATGCACATCTTCAACAACATCTATGTCCACATCTGCCATGTGTCCATATGTCAGCGCATTCACGTACTCTTCTACAGTAGGACATGCATCATCAACTAAAAATATTCAACGTCAAAAGGGTGAGCACACATCACGGCTCAGTGACTAAGGACGTTCATCACATGTGGCTTTTCTTAGATTTTAAAGCCCAATGTTTTATCGGAGTCTCTCTCATATGATAGAAGACTAGCCTAGAAATTTTGTTCCATTTGGAATTGGAAAAGTATATTAAAAAAAATCATCTTTGACATTGCTGTTTTATTTGGATATAATGCAATCCCTTATTAGAAAATCTCTAAACAAGGGTCTTATGGTCATAATCAGGAAATCAACTTCATATGAAATTTTTAGATATGAAAGTCTTCTCAATAATGGCACTAGTTTCGTATTTGTTTGATTTTTTATTGAATTGATATCGATTTTTAAGTGCATAGTGCTCTGACTTTGAATTTGTCAGGATGTACTGATTTGCATGATTGAAAATGATCATTTTTCACAAAGAGAATGTTCTGTTTTCACTTGTTTTTCTTAATAAAATTTTAAATTAGACAGTTATCTACATGGACATATGTTTGGATTTAATTTTCATTAAGTATAGGATTTTATTCGGAATTTATGGTGCAACTGGTCAAAAATCTGGAACAGAATTGACCAGCGCACATATCCGATCTTAGGAAATATCTTTGACCAGTTTTTGCTCTCCGTTGGGATTTGACTCATATAAAATATAACATGTTGAGTCATCTTTCTATGAAAAAAAATAGAGTTTGATTTGAGTTACAGAAGACCTACTTATGGTCATTCTAGTGTAATGTGATAGAATCTGAATGTAGTTCATATATAGTTTTGTCCATTATCTGAAACCTTATGTCACAATTTTGACAGTTTTGAATCATTAATCTTTTCAAATGTCTTCATAAAAATTATAATTTCTCAAAGAACATTGAACATATGTTTTGATAATTTTATACTTTTCAAAAAAGGGTTTCATTGATGTCTCATTCATTGTAACATGCAATTGATTATTTGAGTAAATTCTGTCATATTTGGATAAATGGTTATATTTGGAGCATTCATATGCTTTGTTTGGATTGTGCATACCATAGTTTTCATATTCCATGTATTGCTATATTTGGTAGAATAAATAGATTTTTATCATTTTTAGAAAAATCTTAATAATTACCATTTTTAAGTCTTACTATGCTTAGAAAATAACATATAAGATCTAACCTTTTTTAAAAATTCATGCCATATTCGCATTCTATGTTTGGTGCTTACCATATTGACATATAGATGCACATATCAATTTCTAACCATGTTAAGTCTTACCATGCTTAGGAAATAGCATATAAGATTTTACCTTTTTTGGACAATTTATGTCATATTTGCATTCTATGTTTGGTACTTTCCATATTGATATATAGATGCATATATTGATTTCTTGCCATATTAGGTCTTGCCATGCTTAGAAGATAGCATATTAGGTCTTGCCATATAGGTTCTTTCCTTATTTGCAATGCATGCCATGTTAGGGAGATTTTCATAATCTTATTATATGTTGTGATAGTTACCATAAATATCATACATGCCATGCTTAGATAAAATATTCCATTTATGACAATAACTTAATTTATGCTATACCCTAGTCGAACTGCCATATCTGTACACCTAGCAAACATATTAGGCGTGTGGATGTGCATTTAGGCACCCACATTCTTGGGAAAGGTATAATGGAAATAATAAAAATTTTAATAAAAAAAAAATATTTTGCCAAACCTTTCAAAATTAGAACTCAGGATGAAAAGGGTAGCTCAGGATGATTTCTGTCCCTCAATAAATCCTAAACCTAGAATAGGTTCTCAATCCTAAACCTAGAATAGGTTCTAAACCCTAAACCTAAAATAGGTTTTCAATCCTTAACCAAGAACAGGTGATAAGCCCGAACTACGCGGATTCTGATTCCTAGGGCAATCCCTAGGATACGTAGGCCATTTGGGAGAAACCTAAATTCGGATCCAAACCTTAGTTCACTTGGACTATCCATAGATCCACTAGGATATTTACCCAAATTTTGACCCAGATAGGGTTATCCAGCCCGAACTACGTGGATTCTGATTCCTAGGTCAAACCCAAGGATACATAGGCTATTTGGGAGAATCCCAAATTCAGATCCACACCTTAGTCCACTCGGACTATCCATAGATCTACTAGGATATCCATCCATGTTTTGACCCAAATAGGGTTATCCATTTCGAACTACGCGGATTCTAATTCCTAGGTCAAACCTTAGGATACGTAGGCTATTTAGGAGAATCTCAAATTCGGATACACACCTTAGTCCACTCGGACTATCCATAGATCCACTAGGATATCCAACCATTTCAACCATTAAAAAGGTTTGAACACACTCAACCTTTAAGTAAAAATTACGGTAGATAGAGTTGCACCCACTCACCCTTCCCCCTTGAGGAACATGTGGAGAAGGCTAATGTAATTAAATTCACTATTGCCTATTTGATAGATGGCCACCAATAAAATAACTCACCATGTGTTCAACGTTTAACATTTTATTTTAGGCTGCCTGTTAAATCAAATATGTGAATGCAAAATGTGAAAATTTGGCTCTGTTAAATCAAATATGTGAATACAAAATGTGAAAATTTGGCTTTCCAACTAATTTGGGTAGATTCTAATAATTTCATATTTAAAGTTTTTTTTTGGGGTGAATGATATTTAAAGTTACATAATGTTGGTGAATATTAATTATTGCGTAAATACACGAATCTTGTCACCACCAATTTTTGGATACGGGCACGAAACCTGGGTTGCCCAAATGATGACCCGATCCACCCTAGATCCACAAATCTGTTGTGATTCACTAACCACACCTAACTGTCTATATATGCAATATCCAGCAAAATCTAATAAACAATTAGAGTAATAATAGCAAAAGCATAATCAGAAGTAACAAGATGCCATTGTGAGTAATGGCCCACATGCCACTATCCGTTTTAGGTATCCCATATTAGGAGAGTTATGAGCGTCAGATCTGAGGGACTTGTGGCACCCAGATCACCGTCCATCCTTGATGGGAGGAGACGATTGGTTTATAAATACTAATGGGTAGGGTCCTGCACATACTGATAGAAATTTGAGAACTCCATCACGTTTTTTGTCTGAGAATACAGTTAGTGCACAGAAATCCTTCCCCTTTCTCTTTTCTTTTATTCGTGGAGTTGGGCTTATCAGAGTACATCAGAAAAGGACTTAGTTGGACAGACCATGGCTGGAACAAGTCACATTGGAGGTAATTATTTTCGGCCTTAAACCTCCAGAGGTAATTATTTTCCGCCTAAAACCTCCAGATCTAAAATGATGATGAAGTCTTACATTATGGTATCAGAGTAGGGTTTCAGCCCCTCACCCATCGATTGATATATTAAGAATCGGATCTAATGAATAAAATAAAATATTTTTATTTTTTATTCTTTGGGTTTTGGACCTGTTGGTTGGGAACCGCAAGCATACGACAACCAACAAGGGCTGCCGAGTGCCTACACCAAGCCTGCAAACATAAGGTGCCATCTAGAGCAGTGCTGCCTGTGAGACCTACATGCAAATTTTGGGGACAAAATCTCTTTTAAGGGTGGGGGAGTTGTAAGACCCACACTCCGTGAACCCGATCTAAACCTTGATTTCATGTCGTAACAGGTCTTCCGATCATCACCGGGCCAGACGGACGAGCGGATGATAATCAGGTACAAAATCGGACCAACCAGACCAACTTAAGTATGAATTTCATTTATACCGGTCGATGGTACCGGTCTATGGTACCGGTCGACCGGTATGGTCTGCGCAACAGACTACCAAGATCCAGAATTGGATCTCTGCGGGTCCCACTTTCCCAATTCCGAATCCTAAGACTTTCCTAATCCAAAGAGGCTTCCTAAACCTAATTCCTAGCCTATTAAAACCCCTCTAAGCCTCATAGAATTCCTTCCATTGATCCTCACAAACCCTAGAGAGGAGAAGGAGATTGGAGAAGGAGAAGGAGTTAGGAAGAAGAAGGAAGTGTCGCCATTGAGTTTGACGACGCTCACCTTATGCCAGTCGACGGTAAGTGTTTTGAATCATTCCTCTTACATTGTGACTCTAGGATAGTTAGTATGGTTGGATCAATACCATGCAAAGCAGGTATTGATCTAAACCTTAATTGGCCATTAAACCCTAAATTGCCGTCAAACCCTAGATTCGTGTTCTAGGATGATTATCATCAAAACTAGACTTGAATGAGTTGGAGATAACTCTAACTCAAAGCTCAGACTTAGAATGGATAGGAGAAACCCTGGAAATTCATGGAGATTGATCGACGATAGTTGAAAAACCTAATGTATGGTCTTCCGGAGACATATCGGTCGACCATACCGGTCGCTAGTTTTCCCACAGAGCTGCGATCGGTATGTTGCGACCGGTCAGCTCTGAAAGGCTGGTTTTGAACTCTGTTGGTTTTCCGACCAACGTGAAACCCTAAGAAACTATTCTAATTGAATCCTAATATAATGTAGGACTCTGTGATAGCACGTTTGGATCTTACGACGTGGAGCAAGCTATCAAACGAGCGTCAAGTAAGGGAATCTAACCTAAACCCTAATAAATAAAGGACAGTAAAACGTTGTTAATAATAACCCTGAATATATGATGTGATGGTTGTGCATATTCACATGTCATCTTTTATTTCCAGTTATTATTATTGTTCATGCATATTCCATATGATAGGATGTGATTGTTAGGCATGTGGTTGTTTTCGTTGGTGTGTAGAATGGGAAGGGCCTGGGGCCTGGGATCATTCCTCACACTGGCACATTTTTGTAGTATTCTATCTTAGCATGCTTGGTGCGGGTAGGGCATCAGGGGAAGGTCGTGGTACTGTGGTCTCTGACATGTGGTCTCTGGCCTGGCCACGATGCTTTAGCTCTATCTCTATGCCGTAGGGAGTTATGTTGGGATAGGGTCAACTTGCACATTGTTCTGTCTTAGTATGCTTGATGCGTGTAGGGCATCAGGGGGAGGTGTGGCATTGTGGTCTCCAGTCCAGCCACCACGCTCTAGCTCTATCTCTATGCAATAGTGAGTTGTACTAGGATGGAGCCTACAGTGATGATATATAGGATTGGTTAGTTGCGACCCAGTTTGTAAGCCCTAGCCAATAGAGACTTATGTATTGGTACGGATGGAGTATCAGGGGAGGTAGTAGATGCCTTAGCTCTATCTCTATTCCATGATGGGTGCATGTGGGTCGGTGGTAGTGTGGTCTACTGTGTGATGCTACACACTCATGTATAGAGGTGAGGCGGCCTCCGAACCTTTCTATAGCACATTGCAAACTTGAATCAGACCACAACATAAAATGATTGTTACTCATGCATATAATATTGATACACTGTCCGATTGTCTTACTGAGCTAAGTTGTGAGCTCACCCTTTGTATATACATTGTTTCTAGATCTTGATGCAGGTTACACGATGGTCGATTATATAAACGCTCCGGCGTATGGAGGTGTTGCTGCTCTGGACGTACAGACAGGAGAGGACGAGCATGACACTTCATGCGAGTGCCCTTTCTGCGTGTACCTTTGACTTTATTTTATTTGTTTCAATTATTTTATTAAAGTGATGTAAAGACATTTAACTACGTTTGGAATTTGGATAATTGGATACTTATTTAATTTTATCAATAGAATCTTTAGTTCATTTATTTAAAGACTTCCGCTGTATTTATTATATTCTGATTGTGGTTATATGCAATGGTTTGTATGAGTGGACACGGTCTTATTGAGATCCTGATGTAAACCGTTGGTTTAATGACGGTTCACTCACACCATTCTGGTTGGTTCAGATTGGGGTGTGACACTGCCGGCCGTGCTAGGCACAACAGACCAGCCCATAAGGGCCAGCCAGCCGGGGCCATGCACAGCCAGCAGGCTGCCTCAAGCAAACCTGCATCAGTTTTGCAGGAAGGGTTTTCTTCTTTTCAATTCTATTTTCCCAGGTTCTCCGACCCTTTAGGTTTGTATTGGTGGTAATCGACGCCTTCAGTGGAATCTTCTCGAGAGTGTCGGATATCCTGGCAAGTCCCTGGTGCCACTGCAGGTTTGGTGACTTGGGGTATATCGATGGCATGGTTAAGACTCCAATTCTAGACTAACTAAAATAGTGTAAAGAACCGTCAATAAACCAATGGTTCAACTAGTATTCCCATTAGATAGTACCCACCATATCAACCACACACATATTCCACAGTAATAATCAAAGATAATAAACAAATAAGCGAAAGTTTTTATAATTAATGAACAGAGTATCTAACAGTGATAAATAAATATTTAACCCAATTATCTCCAAGTAACTTAAGACATAAAATAAAATAATCAACTACATGTCCGTTAACTAAAATATAACTAAACTAATCAAAGACGCATTGATAGCACTCGCATGAAGGATCATGCACATCTTCAACAGCATCTATGTCCACATCCACCATGTGTCCATATCTCAGCGCATTCATGTACTCTTCTACAGTAGGACCTGCATCATCAACTAAAAATATTCGACGTCAAAAGGGTGAGCACACATCACGGCTCAGTGACTTAGAACATTCATCACATGTGGCTTTTCTTAGATTTTCATGCCCAATTTTTTATGGGAGTCTCTCTCATATGTTAGAAGACTATCCTAGAAATTTCGTTCCATTTGAAATTGGAAAAGTATATAAAAAAAAATTCATCTTTGACATTATTGTTTTATTTGAATATAATGCAATACCCTATCAGAAAGTCTCTAAACAAGGGTCTTATGGTCATAATCAGAAAATCAATTTCATATGAATTTTGTAGATATGAAAGTCTTCTCAAAAATGGCACTTGTTTCGTATTTGTTTGATTTTTTATTGAATTGATATCGATTTTTAAGTGCAGAGTGCTCTGACTTTGAATCTGTCAGGATGTAATGATTTGCATGATTGAAAAGGATCATTTTTCACAAAGAGAATGTTCTGTTTTCCCTTGTTTTTCTTAATGAAATTTTAAATTAGACAGTTATCTACATGGACATATGTTTGGATTTAATTTTCATTAAGTATAGGATTTTATTCAGAATTTATGGTGCAACTGGTTAAAAATCTGGAACAGAATTGACCAGTGCACATATCCGGTCTTAGGGCATATCTTTGACCTGTTTTTGCTCTCTGTTGGGATTTGACTCATACAAAATATAACACGTTGAGTCATCTTTCTGTGAAAAAAAAACAGATCTTGATTTGAGTTACAGAAGACCTACTTATGGTCATTCTTGTGTAATGTGATAGAATCTGAATGGAGTTCATAGTTTTGTCCATTATCTGAAACCTTGTGTCACAATTTTGACAGTTTTGAATCATTAATATTTCCAAATGTCTTCATAAAAATTACAATTTCTCAAAGAACATTGAACATATGTTTTGATAATTTTATACTTTTAAAAAAAGGGTTTCTTTGATGTCTCATTCATTGTAACATGCAATTGATTGTTTGAGTAAATTTTGTCATATTTGGATAAATGGCTATATTTGGAGCATTCATATACTTTGTTTGGATTGTGCATACAATATTTTTCATATTCCATGTGTTGCTATATTTGGTAGAATAAATAGATTTTTATCATTTTAGAAAAATCTTAATAATTACCATTTTTAAGTCTTACTATGCATAGAAAATAACATATAAGATCTAACCTTTTTTAAAAATTCATGCCATATTCGCATTCTATGTTTGGTGCTTACCATATTGACATATAGATGCACATATCAATTTCTTACCATGTTAGGTCTTACCATGCTTAGAAAATAGCATATAAGATTTAACCTTTTTTGGATAATTCATGTCATATTTGCATTCTATGTTTGGTACTTTCCATATTGATATATAGATGCATATATTGATTTCTTGTCATGTTAGGTCTTGCCATGCTTAGAAGATAGCATATTAGATCTTGCCATACAGGTTCTTGCCTTATTTACAATGCATGCCATGTTAGGGAAATTTTCATAATCTTACTATATGTTGTGATTGTTACCATAAATATCATACATGCCATGCTTAGATAGAATATTCCATTTATGGCAATAACTTTATTTATGCTACACCCTAATCGAACTGTCATATATGTACACCTAGCAAACATATTAGACGTGGGGGTGTGCATTTAGGCACCCACATTCTTGAGAAAGGCATAATGGGAATAATAAAAATCTTAATAAAGAAAAAAAATGTTTTGCCAAACCTTTCAAAATTAGAACTCAGGATGAAAAGGGTAGCTCAGGACGATTTCTGTCCCTCAATAAACCCTAAACCTAGAATAGGTTCTCAATCCTAAACCTAGAATAGGTTCTAAACCCTAAACCTAGAATAGGTTCTCAATCCTTAACCTAGAACAGGTTATAAGCCCGAACTACGTGGATTCTGATTCCTAGGGCAAACCCTAGGATACGTAGGCCATTTGGGAGAATCCCAAATTCGGATCCACACCTCATTCCACTCGGACTATCCATAGATCCACTAGGATATCCATCCATATTTTGACCCAAATAGGGTTATCCATTTCGAACTATGCGGATTCTGATTCCTAGGTCAAACCCTAGGATATGTAGGCTATTTGAGAGAATCCCAAATTCGGATCCACACCTTAGTCCACTCGGACTATCCATAGATCCACTAGGATATCCATACATATTTTGATCCAGAAAGGATTATCCACATTTTTTATCCAAATAGGGTTATCCATATTCCAACCCAGAATAGGGTTATCCATATTTTGACCCAATAGGGTTATCCATTCTTAGATCCACTAGGACTATCTATCAGTTCGCATGGACTATCCAGATCCTAACCCATAGGGTTTTTCATCATTTCAAGCATAAACTTCAACTTGAACAATGAACTTAATCATGCACAAGCATAAATTACAATCATAAACTTTAATCACACTTGAACTACGATGGTGAACCTGATTTTTGGAATAATTCCATGATATGTAGGCAATTTGATGGATACAGATTCGGTTCAATGATATGAAACCACTTGGTTTGATTCGGTTTAATAGATAGAGTCTAGCATAGGAAAGGCATAGAGATCGATTTCGATCGGACGGTTTGGGTGCCTAACCCCTTCCCATAATCGTAACCTGACGCTTACCCAATCTCTGATGGACTAGAAATCCAATCTAAGGGTCATGAGTCAATCGAAGTCTTACCTTGGGGTGAGATTTCACATTTCTAAGGTCCTAGACCTTAATCTAGGTGGCGACTTCCAAAAGATTCCATCTTTGTCCTCACAGTTGGAGCTTGTGTTAGCCATTAAAAAATGGCACCTTATTTATTGGGATGCCAATTTGTGGTAAGGACCAACCAAAGAAGCTTACAATATTTATGGGGACAGAAAATTTTATCTCCATCTCAATAGAGATGGCTATATAAATTAATGAGCTGTGATTTGATTATTGAATATAGAAGTAGAAAAGAGAACGTGGTGGTAGATGCACTCTCAAGGAGAGAAGAAATAGGTGATGACATGGCAGGCGCTGAAGGAATTTTAACTACCATCTTTCTTCCAATTCCTAATTGGGTAGAAGCGGTGAGGGAAGAAATTAAGTCTGGCCCAGCTTAGCAAGGCTTTAACTGTCGCATACAAGAAGGCGAAGCTGTAGCCCGTGGAAAATCAAGGAAGGCCTAAACTTATTTAAGGGAAGAATCTATTTGTCTAAGGATTCCCCCTTAATTAAAGATATTATTGGGTAATTTCATGTGAGCACGCAGGAGGGTTTCCATAAAACGCTTCACCAAATCCGAACCACTTTCTATTGGAGAGGAATGAGGAGCCACATTAAGCAAGCCATATCTGAATGTGACACATGTCAGCGTAGTAAGGCTGAACACACCTGATCAGCTGGTATTCTCTAACTATTACCCATCCCATTACAAATTTGGGAAGGAATATCAATGGATTTTGTGGAGGGGCTTCCTAATTCTAACGGGAAATTTGTTATATACGTGATGGTGGATAGGCTTTCCAAATATGAACATTTTATGGCCTTGTTACACCCCTATACAACAGCTGGAGTTGCTCACGTGTTCTTTGACCAAGTCTTCAAACTCCATGTCATGCCCAAGGTTGCATGAAAGGAGTACATGATCGTCATCACCAAGAGAGGGAATTCAGGTTGGAGACTGGGTTTACCTCAAGCTACAGCCATATCGTCAATCAACACTAGTCATGCGAGCTGGCCCTCCCCAAGGAATCACGTATTCACCATGTCTTCCATGTCTCTCAGCTCAAGGCGAAGATAGGGGACAAATTTCCGTCAAATCTGACCTTCCAATTGTCCATGAGGATATGGGTTCAATGCATTCACGACCTCAAGCAATTTTGGACCATCGACGCCATAAAGGGAAGGCATAGGTTCGGGTGCATTGGCAAGGGTTGTCTCCTATGGAAGCCATGTGGGGGGAACTCATAGCAATGGTGTTTCAATTTTCTGAGCTAGGTCTTATAGACAAGACCTTTCCTTAAGGGGATGGAATATGTTACGTGTTCCACCATTCAAGGGTAGTAGTGGAGTACATGGACTCTCTATATTAGGAGTTATTCCATGTATCGTTGTGGGGTAGGAGTTATTTTTTGCATCGGAAGTTTCTTCCTTTCTTTTTTTTTTTTTTTTTTTTTTTTTTTTTTTTGGTAGATACATATGAAGTAATGTTACATAAGTAGTTACAGGAAATAGTGGAGTAAGGAATGTGGCATATCAATTGTAACTACTTTTGCAGCTATTTAATTAGTTAATATGAAATGAAATAGGCATCTAAAAATTACCTAAAATTTTTTCTATTAAGAAGGAGTTGAGACTTCCTCAATTAAGTTGATAATCCTATTTTCTCTTTATTTCTCTTACCTTAGCCAAAATAGAGAAACTGTAGGGAAAACACAAGGTTTTTCCCTCCTGTATGCAAACCAATGGAGAACACAATCACAAAAAATATGTACAGAGATATAGCAAGAAAAATAAATAGAGACAATCAAACCATAAGAGAAACAATAATTTTTACATGAAAAACCCTTCCAAGGTGAAAGGAGAAAAACCACTGGACTTAATCAAGGTAAATCTCCATTATAATAATAATGGGTACACAATACAATCCTCTCTAATCACAGCTAGGTTTCCATTCTCCAAGAAAAATAACCCACTCTTAGGTAATACAAATAACTCACCAAAATAATAGGGGGTAATACAAAATACAAGACTACTCTCACCTCGATGCCGACATAACAAATACTGAGAAGAACTTTCACCTTTTCTCTTCCCTGAAAAGGGAGAATGCCGTCACGCCACACATACAAAGAATAAGAGTCTTTCTACTATCTCTTCTCCGAACACTCACAATAGTAGAAGAATAACAAAGGAATTTCGATATATACGATCTTGGCTTTAGCTCTCGGGAACTCACTGAAGTCGCTCTCGACTCTCAATCTTTCTCTCTGGTTTTTTAGAAACTCAAGAACTCACGCAGTCCTCTCTGGATTTTTTTCTTAGCTCAAAAAGTCACTTATCACCCTACTTCCAATTATCTTTTTTTATACAAAGAGATAAGTCTGAAGGTTGGTTTCTAAACCGCCTCCCAAAAACCTCTTATAGAGGGAAATGAGTGGGTCAAACGATGTGGGTCCCTCCACCTACGTGGGGTGAGGAGGAACCCAACAAACTCCCCCTTCGACTCATGAGCGAAGATCTGTCAAACCTAAACTTGCCATGCTTCTGCAAAAGTCATGCTTTGCCTTGGGTAAAACTTTTATCATCATATCTGCATTATTCTTATCAATATGGATCTTCTCAACTTATAGCTATTTCTGTTCGAGTATATCTCAAATCCAATGATACCTTACATCAACATGCTTGATTTTGTAATTAAAACTAGGATTCCTACTCAAATGAATGGCACTCTGATTGTCACAATAAACAATATACTTGTCTTGTGTCAAACCGAGTTCTTGAATAAACCTCTTCATCCACAACATCTCCTTAAAGCTTCCATTTCAACAATATACATAGCTTATGCTGTTTACAAAGCAATACACTTTTGTGACACTGCTCCCCCTACAAAAGCAAACAAGTAGCCTGATGTCGATTTTCTTGAGTCGATGTTGCCTGCCATATCTACATCTATGTACCCTTGTAACACAAGTTTATCAATGCCAAAACACAAATATGCATTGGATGCACCTCTGAGATATCTCATAATCCACTTGACTGCTTTCCAGTATTCTTTGCCAAGATTGGCAAGAAATCTGCTCACAACTCTAACTGCATATGCAATGTCAGGTCTTGAACATACCATGGTATACATTAAACTTCCTGCAGCCGATGTGTAGGGAATTTTCTTCATTTTTGTTCTTCCTTGCTCAGTTGAAGGACTTTTCTTATTGTTCAATCTAAAGTGACCAGTAAGTGGGGAACTAACGGACGTTGCTTTCTCTATATTGAACCTTTCAAGTACTTTCTGTATGTACGTTTCATGTGATAGCTAAAATTTTTCTACTTTCCTATCACGAGAGATCTGCATGCCTAAGATCTATTGTGTTGGTCCCAAGTCCTTCACGTTGAAAGACTTGCTCAACTTTTGCTTCAACTTGTCAACTTTATTGACATCCTATCTAACAATCAATATGTCATCAACATAGAGTAGAAGAATAATAAAATCACTTTCAGAAAATTTCATAATAAATACACAATGATCTGTTATTGTTTTTGTGTACTCATGATCCATCATAAATGAATCAAACTTCTTGTACCACTGTCTTGGAGCCTATTTTAAACTATACAAGCCCTTCCTTAACCTGCAAATCATGTGTTCTTTACCTTTAACTTTGAAACCTTTTGGTTGCTCCATGTAAATCTTTTCCTCCAAATCACCACAAAGAAAGGATGTCATTAAGTTGTTAAACTTACAAATTCAAACTTGCAGCTAAACCTAACATAACTCGAATAGATGACATTTTCATAATAGGAGAAAAAAATCTCCGCAAAGTCAATTCTTTTTGTTTGTCCAAAATCTTTCACAACCAACCTTGCCTTGTACCTTAGTTGTGAGCTATTCTGCTCTATCTTTAACCTAAATACCCATTTATTCTTGAGTGATTTCTTACCCTTAGGTGGCTTCACTAAGTCATAAGTATGATTCTTATGTAATGAATCCATCTCTTCCTGCATAGCTTTTAACCACTCAACTTTATGCTCATTAGTCTGTGCTTCTTCAAAGCAATCTGGTTCACCTGCTTCTTTAGCATAATATATTCTTGTGGTGGAAACCTAGTAGATAGTTATCACTCTCTCGTAGATCTTCTTAACTGAGGCTCAACTAGTGGCTCTGGAGGCGGTTGTTTCCCCTGTTCATCATCACCTGTATCATCTGTGGGAACACCAACATTACCATTTTACACATCTCCCCCATCATCATGTACCACGAGTAGAGGAACTGGATCAAGATCAGTCAAGTCATCCATAAATAGTTGAGTCTTTTCAATTTTTGCAAAATCTTCTATTGTTTGATTATCAAGAAAGATAACATCTCTGCTTCTGATAACTTTCTTCTTAATCGAATCATATAACTTATATCTAAAATTTTCATCTACATATCTCAAGAAAACACAGTACTTTGACTTGTCATCAAGCTTTGACCGCTCATCTTTTGGAACATGCACAAATGCCCTGCAACCAAATACTTTCAAATGATCATAGGAAACATCTTTTTCACTCCACAACTTCTTAAGAACATCTCCATTCCAAGGAGCTGATGGAGATAAATTAATCAAATAAACTGCAATACGCATTTCTTTTCCCCAATAACATCATGTCAACTTTTCATGTGAGAATATACACCTAATCCTTTCCATAATAGTGTGATTCATCCTTTCTGCTACACCATTATGCTTTAGAGTCTTGGGAACTGTCTACTCATACTGAATACCCTAACTACTATAATACTTCTCAAATGGACCAATGTACTCACCACCATTATCTGTACAAATGCATTTGAGAGACTTTCTTGTTTCTCTTTCAACCATAGCATGAAAATTTTTAAACACATCCAAAACTTGATCTTTAGTTTTCAAAGCATATGCCTACATTTTCTAGAAGCATCATCTATGAAAGTAACAAAATGAGAAGCACCACCAAGTGTTTTCACTTTCATAGAACCACAAATGTCAGAATGTATCAATTCTAAAATGTTTCTTTTTTTATGAGGATAATTTTTCATGAAAGTAACACAATGTTGTTTACCAACTAAACAATGAACACAGCGATTCAGAGGTGTACCTTTCATGTCTAGAAGAAGATTGCTTTTTGTAAGGATCTACATCTCTTTCTCTCTTATGTGACTAAGTCGTCGATACCATAAATTTGTAGCGGATTCACTCTCTGTTGCAATCACCTCAGTCTTGCACACTTGTACTTTTGTGTTATACAAAATGCAACACTTGTTTCCTTTTGCCACCACTAGAGAACCTTTGATAATGTCACACCTCAATTCCGTACTATTCAGAATGGTGTGATGAACCGCTAATAAACCAACGGTTCAACCAGGATCTCGAATAGGCTGTGTCCATTTGCTTAAACCATACACATCCACAACAATAATCAGAGTAAATACACAATAGCGGAAGTCTTTATACTAATGAACTGAGAGTCTAACAATTATAAAATAATAAATTATCCAATTATTCTCCATTGACTAAGACATAAAATAAAATATTTAATCAATTACATCGTCTGTATAAATTGAATAAAATTCTAATAAAAAACACAAGAGTTTCACTCGCATGACGAATCATGCGACTCCACCATAACTTCAGCGTCCATCACCGCCACATGTCCATACGTAGGAGCATTCATATGGTCTTCAACCGTGGTACCTGCATCATCAACTAAAAGCATTCAACGTCACATCACGGCTCAGTGAGCAAACGAAACAATGCAACAAACATATGCATGCATTCAATTCATATCTTTGGTCTGGTTCATAAGTTTGCAATGTGCTTTAGAAAGGATAGGTGGCCGCTGCACCTCTATACACGAATGTGTGGAACTGCCCAATGGATCAAACACCATTGCCGCCCCCACATGCACCCACCATGGAATAGAGATAGAGCTAAAGTGTTTAGGACCGCACCGCATCACACTTCCCCTGATACTCTACCCATACCAACACATAAGCCCTTGTTGGCGAGGGCTTCCACCTAGGCTTGCAACTAACCAATCCTAATGTCAAACAGTGTATCCAAGGCCTCACCCCAGCATCCCTCAATACGTCCATAGATATAGAGCTAAGGCCCCCCGGTAGAGTCAGAGACTATACGGTCCGAGACCACCTCCCCTGATACCCTACAACGTAATAGTTCTGCTAAAGTAATGGCGATACGACATTGTCAGTGGACAAGACTTGAGTAAAGATAGGGCTAAAGTGCTTAGGATCGCACCGCATCACACTTCTCCTGATGCCTCACTCTCATCAAGTAAACCAACTGTCACACCCCAATTCCGTACTATTCAGAATGGTGTGATAAACCGCTAATAAACCAACGATTCAACCAGGATCTCGAGTAGTCTATATGTAAGACCCGTGTCAATCTAACCCGGTCTTACCACCTTGAACCAGGTTTACCTATCATGGTCGAGTCAAATGGACCAAGGGCATGAAATTGATCGAGATCCCAGGTATCAAATCGACCCAAAAATACTTAATTTAAAGGGAGGGTCGCATACCCAGCCAAGTAGGGTCGGACCCCCCAAAACAGAAAGTCAGACCCTCAGTTTTGAAGGGAGGGTCGGACTCATTAGAAACCTAGGGTCAACGGGATCATCGACCCTCAGTTGCCTCCGAAATTGAAATTAGGAAATTTCCTAATTTTCGATTTGGATTCTTTCCTAATCTCAAAGGGACTTATTTTAGGATGTTCCTACTCTATTTAAAGGACATCCCTAAGCCTCTTTCACTCCTTTCACAACCTTAATTGAATTGAGAGAAAGAGAAGAGAAGGAAAAGAGGAAGAAGAGAAGCAAGGAAGAGAATTTAGACAAAAGAGAAGAGTTGCAGAGAAGGAGTATTCTTCTCAGGTATGGATACTAATTCCATGAGTTTCTACAGACCTTAGGTTAAATATTGATGAGAGTGTGATCTCGGAGAAACCCAAACCATCAACCCATGGTTAGGTTTTCATGGAAAACCATAGGATAATCCATGAAAGCTATTTAGGTGGATGGTTCATGGTTTCAGACCATGGAATGAATGTAGAATGGAATGTAGGAGCAAGCCATAGGATCCCAAGCATGAAGAATATACTAAAAGAGGGAAATCGACCAAAGTACATCGAGGGTCGCACCGAGGGTCGATGACCATCCGACCCTAGGTGATCCTAACTATCGACCCTCAGTGTTCGGGAAGTTCAGAGTTTGGGGAGGGTCGCACCTAGGGTCGATCATGACTCCGACCCTACCTCCGACCCTCAGTTAACAGAATGGTTTTTAAATTCAGAATTAATTCTAATTAAATTCTATCGACTTTTTTAGGTCTTCTAGCAATACAATAACAATATAAAGGTGATTATAAAGCTTGGAAAAGTATCTATTAGCAAGCTAAGGTGAGGAAACAGAACTCTAAACTAATTGGTTAATAACAAACTGTTTTCTATTTTCTTGAGTCCAATGCCTTGCTTGATTCTATGCGAATATGTTTGTAATGTGCATACAACATATCATCCAATATTTTTATTTGTTCATGCATATTTACTTTATTGTTTATAACATGATGATGATGATGATGATAGGAATAGGCATGTGATTGTATGTGTGTGGTTGGTGTACTTGATGCGTGCGAGTATCAGGGGAGGTGTGATGAGAACGTCAATAAACGTTAACCTTTGGCGAGTCTCAGCACTTTATCTTTATCTCTAACTCAAGTCTTGTGCATTAGCATCGTCGTATCGCCATTACTTTAGCAGAACTATTATGTCGTAGAGTATCAGGGGAGGTGGTCTCGGTCCTTGTAGTCTCTGACTCTACCGGGGGGCCTTAGCTCTATCTCTATGGACATTCTGAGGGATGCTGGGGTGAGGCCTTGGATACACTGTTTGGCATTAGGATTGGTTAGTTGCGAGCCCAGTTTGCAAGCCCTTACTAACAGGGGCTTACGTGTTGGTATGGCATTATATAGCAATAAACGTTAACCTTTGTTATATAATGTTCATGATTAGGGTGGATGGGGACGACGATAAATGTTAACCTTCGGGTGGACTTTCACACCCTGTGTATAGAGGCGGGGTCAATAGACGTTAACCTTTGACCACCCAACCTTTCTATTGCGCATTACAAACTATAAACCAGACCAAAGATATGAATTGATTGCATGCATATGTACTGTTGCATTGTTTTGTCTACTCACTGAGCCGTGATGTGTGCTCACCCCCTCGATGTCGAATATTTTTAGTTGATGATGCAGGTTATACCGTTGAAGATTATATGAATGCTCCAGCATACGGGAACGTATCGACGATGGAAGCTGAAGCTGAAGTAGATACACATGACTCCTCTTGCGAGTGCAACTCATGTGTATTCGATTAGATATTTTCTAGATTTTCTTTATTTGGATTTAATAAAGACATGTATTTGATTATTATTTATATCTCAGTTGATACAGAATAATTTGCTATTTAAATCTTAATATCACAGTAGATTCTCAGTTCATTTTATTATAAGACTTTCGCTATTGTGTATTTACTCTGATTATGATTATAGATGTATGGGAGTTTAGATAACACGGATATAGCCTACTCGAGATCCTAGTTGAACCGTTGGTTTGCTAGCGGTTCATCACACCATTCTGAATAATGTACAGAATTGGGGTGTGACAACTTGGTATCAGAGCATCTTAGGCCTTGTCCGCTGAACTAACATACATTCAAGACAATTGTGAACTGAGATAGGATAAAAGTAAAAATAGTAATATTAACACATTATAAACACAAGTGATGGTTGAGACCAAAGTTAAAAAGAGAATAATGCATCTATTAAAGGGGAAACAAGTTACATACAATGAGAGAGAGAAACAAAACGTATATACATAACTAAAGCAGTGTACAGTCCACAACCCGGACAGTTACTCTGTAGTACATGTAAATAAAGTACAATCATGAAGCTGGAGGTGAAGGAGGAGGCGGAGCCTCATGATCTCTGTCATAGTCCTCAGCATAGACTCTAGTCAACCAGGCTATCTGAGTCTGGGTCATCTGTAGACTATCTGTGAGATCGACTACCCTCCGATCAGTCGCACGTTGAACCTCTATGAGCTCTCCCATCCGTGTGTCTGATATGTGCTGGGCGGCTAACAGCTCATCCACTCTCGCACGCTGAGCGTCTAGCAACTCCTCCATCCTCAGATCAGATCTACGCTGAGCCTCTCTGATCTCCTGCAGCATCTCCATCATATCAGAAGGTGGGCGTGAAGGACCAGCCGCATGAGAAGGACCAGTCTCAGGTACAGGATCCGCCGCAGAAGAAATATCAACTCCAGCCGCATGCATAGGTGAAGGCGGTGGTATCGAGTCGACATCCATATACATACGATCGTCATCATCGACAGGGTCCACATGAGCTCTAGCAGCGGCAGCAGCAGCCTCAGCGTCAGCCATCTCAATGCGAGTGTGAGGGCGTACCATCTCGTTCCTCTCCTCGTCACTGACTTGGGCATCCCGCAGTCCCATCTTACAGATAGCCTCCCAATCTAGAGGCGACGAGAAGGTCTTCTCCTGAATCTTCTCATCCACTAAGTCAACCCCCAAGCGGGTCAGAAGAACAGTAATCATGCGTCCATAGGGTAGATTACCCCTATGACTGGACAATGTAGCACTAATCATGGTCCACATGATGATGTAGGGAAGACAGACTGGCTGTCTGGTGTAGATACTATATATCAGAAACTAGGTCAGCTGAGAAACCCTCTCATAGTGCCCACTCTGTGGAATCAGATTATGCTGGATAATCTTACAGAAGACCCGTGGAGCTGGACGCATGTAACAGGCTCTCATCTGCCAGCGATCAGGTCGTAGTAGCTGATTGTCGATCTCTGCCCTCATCTCCATGGAAACAAACTGGGGCTCTCCAGGCGAACAGTACACCATGGGGCCATCATAGGGTATGCCCAGCAGATCGGCCAGTTATCGATAGTCAAATGAAATGTGCACCCCTTTAACATAGCTGGTGATGCACAACTCTTGACCACGCTCAACGTCATTGTAATTCCCCACAACCTGGAGATTACAATAGAACTGACGCACCAATTCCGGACATGTGCACGCATCGTAAGTGATGACAGGGAGCCACCCCATATCACCAAATGCTCTCTCTACGTTGAACAAGGCTAGCTCAGCCAAGTTCACCATACGACCACCCTCCACTTTCTTACGAGTATAGTCGGCATACTGTGCCTCGGCTTCATTGGAGCGGAAGCGAAGTGGATCACGAACTCTGGGTATCTTGGTCCGTGTTATCTAAACTCTATACATCCACATAAATAATCAGAGTAAATAAAACAAATAACGGAAGTCTTATAATAAAATGAACTGAAAATCTATTGTGATATCAATATTTAAATAACGAAATTATTCTGTATCAACTAAGATATAAATAAATAAATATCCAATACATGTCTTTAATAAATTCAAATAAATAAACTAAAAATCTAATCGAATACACATGAGTTGCACTCGCAAGAGATGTCATGTGTATCCACTTCATCTTCAGCTACCATCGCTGCAACGTTCCCGTACTCTGGAGTATTTATATAATCTTCAACGGTTAAACCTGCATCATCAACTAAAAATATTCGACGTCGAAGGGTGAGCACACATCATGGCTCAGTGAGCAAACAAAACAATGCAACAATACATATGCATGCAATCAATTTATATCTTTGGTCCGGTTTAAAGTTTACACTGTGCTATAGAAAGGATAGGTGGTTGCCGCACCTCTATACACAAGTGTGTGGATACGCCCAATGACTCCTGCACTATCGCCCACAACACCCAAAATGGCACAATATACACCCCATGAAAACGGCATGGCTGTACCGGTTGATACCATACCAACAAATAAACCCCTACTGGCTAGGGTTGCAAACTGGGCTCGCAACTAACCAATCCTAATGCCAAACAGTGTATCCAAGGCCTCACCCCAGCATCCCTCAGAACATCCATAGAGATAGAGCTAAGGCTCTCCGGTAGAGTCAGAGACTACAAGGACCGAGACCACCTCCCCTGATGCTCTACGACATAATAGTTCTGCTAAGGTAATGGCAATACGACGACATCAATGGACATGACTTAAGTAGACCATGGCACAATATACACCCCATGAAGAATGGTCATGGTTGTACCGGTTGATACCATCCCTACCCTCACCATATACACTGGCCAAACACAAACATTCACATGCCTATTCCTACTCATCATCATCATCATCATGTTATAAGCAGTAAAGTAAATATGCATGAACAATTAATAGAAATATTGGATGGCATGTTGAATGCACACACAAGCATACACGCATAGAATCAATATGGCATTGGCCTCAAGAAGTAAAACAATTTATTATTAACCAGTTAGTTTAGGTCTTGTTTCCTCACCTTAGCTTGCTAATAGATACTCTTCCAAGCTTTAGAATCACCTTTATAATGTTATTATATTGCTAAAAGACCTAACAAAGCCGATAAAATTTAATTAGAATTTATTCAGAATTTAAAAATCATTCTGTTAACTGAGGGTCGGAGGTAGGGTCGGAGTCATGATCGACCCTAGGTGTGACCCTCCCCAATCTGGACTTCTCGAACACTGAGGGTCGATCCTCAGGATCACATAGGGTCGGATGGTCATCGACCCTCTGTGCGACCCTCGGTGGATTTTGGTTAATTTCCCTCCTTTTAGTCCATCCTTCGTGTTTGGGGTCCTATGGCTTTCTCCTACAGTCCATTCAACATTCATTCCATGGTCTAGAACCATGAATCATCCACCTAGATAGTTTTCATGTAATCTCCCATAGTTTTCTATGAAAACCTAACCATGGGTTGATGGTTTGGGTTTCTCCGAGATCATACTCTCATCATTATCTAACCTAAGGTCTGTAGAAACTCATGGAATTAGTATCCATACCTGAGAAGATCACTCCCTCTTTGCAACTCTTCTCCTTTTTGCTATCTTCTTTTCCTTGCTTCTCTTCTTCTCTTTTTCCTTCTCTTCTCTTTGTCTCAATTCAATTAGGGTTGTAAAAGGAGTGAAAGAGGCTTAGGGACGTCCTTTAAATAGAGTAGAAATATCCTAAAATAAGTCCCTTTGAGATTAGGAAAGAATCCAAATCGAAAATTAAGAAATTTCCTAATTTCAGTTTCGGTGGCAACTGAGGGTTGATGGGAGGGTCGATGATCCCGTCGACCCTAGGGTTCCTAAGGTGTCTGACCCTCCCTATAAGACTGAGGGTCTGACTTTCTGTCTTGGGGGGTCCGACCCTCCTTTCCTGGGTATGCGACCCTCCCCTTAATGTGAGTATTTTAGGGTCGATTTGATACCTGGGATCATGATCTCCTTCACGCCCTTGGTCCATTTGACTCAACCATGATGGGTAAACCTGGTTCAAGGTGATAAAACCAGGTCAGTCAATTCCAGTAAATCTACTGTCAACACGTGCGTTGGATCCTTGACATACTTCTTCAATAGGAAAATATGAAATACGTCATGCACACTTGACATAGATGGTTGTAGTGCTAACTGATAAGCCACTTTCCCATGCTTAGCTAAGATCTCATACGGCCTGACATATCTTGGACTTAGTTTACCTTTTTGTCCGAACCTTTTCAATCCTCGCATAGGCGATACCTTCAAGAATACTTTATCACCTACAGCGAACTCAAGATCTCTGCGTCGAGTATCTGCATATTGCTTCTGATGGTTCTGAGCTGTTCTCACTCTTTCCTTGATAATGTCAACCACTCGACAAGTCTCTTCAACAAACTCCGGTCCAACAATACTACGTTCTCCCACTTCATTCCAAAACAAAGGAGTTTGACACTTTCTGCCATACAGTGCTTCATAAGGTGACATCTGAATAGTAGCCTGATAGCTATTGTTATAAGTGAACTCGATCAATGGTAGTCTTTCATCCCATGATCCCTTGAAATCAATTACACATGCTCGTAGCATATCTTCTAGAATCTGGATTGTACGCTCTGACTTTCCGTCTGTCTGTGGGTGGAACGCGGTACTGAACTTCAATGTTGTTCCCATAGCCTTTTGCAATCCCTCCCAAAACTTAGAAGTAAATCGTGGATCTCTGTCGGACACAATGCTTTCTGGTACACTGTGTAATCGAACAATATTATCCACATACAGCTTTGCTAACCTTTTCAGTGTATACTGAGGTCATATTGGTATGAAGCGAGCTGTTTTAGTCAAACGGTCTACAATCACCCAAACTGCGTCAACTACTCGAGGAGTCAGTGATAATCCCGTGACGAAGTCCATAGTGATGCAGTCCCATTTCCATGCTGGTTCCGATAACGATTGTAACAGTCCTGCGGGTCGTTGTCGTTCAACTTTTACTTTCTGACAATTTAGGCATTGAGTCATGAACTTAGCTACATCTGCTTTCATTCCTCTCCACCAATACAGTTTCTTTAAATCATGATACATTTTTGTACTTCCAGGATGTATCGAATAGATGGTGGTATGGGCTTCTTTCATCAGTCGGTGTCTAATGTCCACACTTTCTGTTTCAGGTACACATATTCTTCCTTTGTATTTCAATACTTTCTCTTCGTCCAAGGTAAACTCAGGATTAGTCCTACCTTTCTCGATATCTTCTTGTACTGTTCTCAGATAAGGATCTGATTTGATAGCTGTCTTCACTCCATCCATTATATCCGGTATAATTTTCAATGCAGCGAACATATTTGAAAATCGATGAATAAACCCTTGGTTGGCTGATCCATCCGTTGTATCTATCACATACTGCTCATTGCCGTGATTGAATACCATTTCGGTAGTGCACATTGCTGCGGTTGTACTAACCTCTCCTTGAGATTTTATCATTGCCTTTCTGCTCAACGCATCTGCTACTACATTAGCTTTCCCCGGATGATACTTACAATCATAGTCCTTCAATAGTTCCGGCCATCTTCTTTGTCTCATATTCAATTCCTTCTGGTTAAATAAATAAGTAAGACTTTTATGGTCCGACTTAATCTGAAATTTCTCTCCGTATGGGTAATGTCTCCATATCTTGACAACATGTACTACTTCCGCTAACTCCAGATCATGAGTGGGATAATTTTTCTCATGTATCTTTAACTGTCATGAGGCATAAGCAATTACTTGCTCTCCTTGCATAAGCACACATCCTAATCCCAGTCCTGACGCATCAGTGTATAAGGTAAATGTCTGTCCTGGAACAGGAATAGTCAAAATCGGAGCGGATATCAATCTGGTCTTCAATGTTTGGAAGCTCTTCTCACATTTATCCGTCCACACAAACTTTTCCCCTTTCTTAGTCAGACTGGTGAGAGGTACGGCAATCCGGGAATAGTCTTTCACGAATCTCCGATAATAACCGGCGAGACCCAGAAAACTTCTAATTTTTGAAACGCTCTTTGGTGCTTCCCACTTTACAATAGCCTCGATCTTACTAGGGTCCACTTTGATACCTTCTGCGGATACTACATGGCCTAGGAAGGCGACTTCACTTAGCCAAAACTCACACTTGGTAAATTTGGCATATAACTTCTCTTTCCTTAAACGTTGTAGAGCGGCGTTTAGGTTCTTGATATGGATTTCTTTGTCCTTGGAATATACCAATATATCATCAATGAATACTATAACCGACGTATCCAACATGTCGTGGAAAACCCGGTTCATAAGTTCCATGAAAGTTGCTAGTGCGTTTGTTAATCCGAAAGACATGACCAAGAACTTATAATGTCCGTATCTGGTCCTGAAAACTGTTTTAGGAATATCACCCTCTTTAATCTTCAACTGATGATAACCTGATCAAAGATTGATCTTAGAAAATACCTTTGCTCCTTGCAACTGATCGAACAAGTCATCGATCCGAGGTAGTGGATATCGATTCTTGATTGTCAGTTTATTCAACTCCCGATAGTCGATACATAATCGAACGCTACCGTCCTTCTTCTTTACGAATAATACCGCTGCTCCCCATGGTGATATACTGGGTCGAATATAACCCTTGTCCAGCAGTTCTTGTAGTTGCACTTTCAATTCCTTCAGTTCAGTAGGAGCCATTCTATAAGGTGCTTTTGATACTGGTGCGGCTCCGGGTATAAGATCTATCGCAAACTCTGTGGCTCGATCGGGTGGTAATCCTGGTAGTTCCTCTGGAAATACGTCGGAATAGTCCCGCACTACATCAATATCTTCCAGTCGTGGTGCTTCCTTGGTTAGGTCGACCATTGATACTAGATACCCGTCTGCCCCCTTCTCAAGGCACTTCTTAGCCTTCAGTGCTGAGAGTATAAGCTTGCGTCTACGGGGAAGTTTGGTTCCCGAAAAACTGAATTCTGCTCCTTCTTTGTCTTTGAATGTTAGCTTCTTTTCGGCGCATAATAGGTTTGCAGAATGCAGAGCTAACCAGTCCATTCCCAAGATGACGTCAAAGTCTGCCATCTCAAGTTGTATCAAGGTTGCATCTAAGGTTTTCTCGCCAATGAGAACTGGACATGGTCCATAACCTTTCTCTAATTCCACTTCTAACCCCATTGGTGACCATACAAGTAGTTTGTAGTCCAATGTTTTGATGGGTAGATTCAATTTCTTTCCGAATGACACAGATATAAAGGAATGAGTAGCTCCTGAATCAAAGAGTACTCTGGCGGGTACGCCATTTATAGGTACGATACCTATGATTTATTTTTACTTAGTCTACATGCTCATACAATGTAATTACAACTAAAAAGGTTTCAGTCATACCTGTGACCACATCGGGTGATCCGGCAGCATCCTCGGCTGTAACAGCATATACTCGTCCTTGATGTACTTGCTTCTTGGGCTTAGGACACTCCCTTATCATATGTCCCACTTGATTGCAGTTGTAACATCTCGGACCTTTAGAATTTGGCTTTGGTTGCTGTTGCGTTACTGGGGTAGTCTTGGATGCAGCAGTAAAGCCTTGAGCACGGAAGGGTTTAAATGTCTTGTTGTTCCCTCCGTTATAGGCGTTTTCGGCTGGCCTTTTTATGCCTCTGTTATGTGTAAAGTAGCTTTCCTTCTGGATCGATTCTATGACTTGAGCAATTTGGACAGCTTCATTGTATATCTTCTTTTCCAAGCCCAGAACATGCTCTCTGATGCTTCCTCTCAGTCCCGTGACAAACCTACGTGTCTTAGTGTCTTCTTCCTGCATGCTGAGTGGTGCAAAGAAATACAACTTTTCGTAACGCTGTTGATATGCATCCACGGACATCTGTCCCTGATATAAACTCAGGAATTTCTTCTCCATAGAGTCTCTGAAGCTTCGGGGAAAATACTTCTCGAAGAACGCTTCTTTATAGATAGCCCAAGTCAGTAGGGCGTGCTTGGTCAATAGGTAAGTCCTAGTAGATTTCCACCAATGATGTGCGTCACCCTTTAGCATGAAGGTGGCACATAGTACTTTTTCTTCTTCAGTGATAGTCATCATAAGAAAGTTTCTCTCCATCTCGTCGATCCAATGTGCTGGCCATAACGGATCCAACGATTTACAGTTAAATTCCTTGGGCTACATCTTCAGAAATCTCTCAACCAGTCGAGAGTGATCCAGCTGATTTTGGGGGTATGCCCAAACATGGGTTATGGATACTGATAGTTAACCTGAGCTGCTTCCGGACCTGGTATTGGAATCTGTGCAGCTGGTGGTTGAGGTGTTTGAGGTGCTGGGTGGTTACCCACCGGTGCTGCACTGGCTTGTCCCGTCTGCATGGGTGTAGCATGTGCGGCTTGGAACATGATTCTCATTGCAACTTGCATTTGAGCCTGTGCGTGTTGCATCTGTTGCAGCTGCTGTGCTAAATTCATCACCACTGTTGCTAACTCTGATGGTGGAGGTGGCAAGTTTGTAGGATTTGCCTGATCTAGGTTTTCTGGTACATATATATTCTCCTGGTTAGTTTCCTCCACAGGTGGTGGTCGTGGAACTGCATTTCGGCTCTGTCTTGTTACTCTACGTCCAGACATAATTTCTTTTGAGATTGGTGGTGCCTGAAAATCATCAAAATAGGTGAGACAATCATTTATACTTCATGTAGGCACGTTAACCGATGTAAAATTCCAAAATTTCCAGCTCATTTTATGAAAAATACTGTCTTTTCTATGCAGGGTCGATGGTATGTCCGACCCTCAGTATCCGACCCTGAGAATGACCTGTTCTTCCCGAGAGCTGAGGGTCGATGGGTATCCGACCCTCAGTATCCGACCCTAAGTTTTCTGTCAGATTCCAGAGAGCCGAGGGTCGATGGGAGGGTCGATCCGAGGGTCGATGGTCTTGGTCGAATTGTCCGACCCTCAGACCAAAATCAGACCTTTAAGATCCGATTCTGGGTTCATTCTCTCTTATTTCCCTCCCGTTTCGACTCGTCTCTCACCTCTGAGTTGCTACAATGCCACTCCGCTATTTTGGTCAATTTGGATCCGTGTTTCAACATCAACATCATCCCTACAGGTATGTTTTCTCATTTTTACCTGTTTTTAGGTTTCCATTTCTAGGTTTTGGTCCAATTAACCCGTATTTTTCAAATTAAACTTTTTCCAACCGTAAAAATTCGATTTTTATTGGGGGCTTTTGTTATTGGTATCTCGAGGAACGAAAGCCCTCAAAAAATTTTGAGTTTCACCGGTTGGTTATCGAGAACTTGGATTTTTGCTCTTTTTGCCCTAATTTGTCGAAATTTTTGATTTCTTGGAATTTCTTCAAATTGGACCTCATTAGTTAAAATTTCCTACTGTATGTGTGTTGTAGGATATGTTAGAACCTACGTAAGTCCTCCTGCCCACATATATATGGGTGACAAGTGAGGCTTTTGGCCACTTACGTCGTTATAATGTCAAATTTCGGATTTTTATCCTATTAACTCATTATCTGTTTTTTCTTCGCAGATACCATGGCTCGTACTAAGGTACCCAGAGTTCGTGATCCACTTCGCTTCCGCTCTAATGAAGCCGAGGCACAGTATGCCCACTACGCTCGTAAGAAGTAGAGGGTGGTCGTATGGTGAACTTGGCTGAGCTAGCCCTGTTCAATGTGGAGAGAGCATTTGGTGATATGGGGTGGCTCCCTGTCATCACTTACGACGCGTGCACATGCCCGGATTTAGTGCGAAAGTTTTATTGTAATCTCCAGGTGGTAGGGGATTACAATGATGTGGATAGGCGTCACGAGCTACGCATCACTAGCTATGTAAAGGGAGTGAACATTTCATTTGACTATCGACAGCTGGCCGATCTACTGGGCATTCCCTATGATGGCCTTATGGTTTACTGTGCGCCTGGAGAGCCCCAGTTTGTTTCCATGGAGATGAGGGCTGAGATTGATAGTCAGCTACTACGACCTGATTGCTGGCAGATGAGAGCTTGTTATATGCGTCCGGCTCCACGGGTCTTCTGCAAGATTATCCAGCATAATCTGATTTCGCAGAGTGGCCATTACGAGAGGGTTTCTCAGCTGACCCAGTATCTGTTGTACAGCATATGCACTAGGCAGCCCGTCTGCCTTCCTTACATCATCATGCATACTATGATCAGTGCCACACTGCCCAGTCATAGGGGTAATCTATCCTATGGACGTATGATCACTGTTCTGCTTACTCGCCTGGGGGTTGATTTGGTGGATGAGAAGATTCAGGAGAAAATCTTCTTGTCGCCTCTAGATTGGGAGGCTATCTACAAGATGGGTATGCGGGATGCCCAAGTCAGTGACGAGGAGAGGAACGAGATGGTGCGCCCTCACACTCGCATCGAGATTGCTGACGCTGAGGCAGCTACTGTCGCTGCTAGAGCTCATGCGGATCCTGTCGATGATGATAACCGCATGTATATGGATGTCGACTCGATACCATCGCCTTCACCTACGCATGCGGCTAGAGTTGGTACTTCTTCTGCGGCGGATCCTGCACCTGAGACTGATCCTTCACGCCCACCTTCTGATATGATAGAGATGTTGCATGAGATCAGAGAGGCTCAGCGCAGATCTGATCTGAGGATGGAGGAGTTACTGGACGCCCAGCGTCGGACTGATCAGCGGGTGACTGATCTTACAGCTAGTCTTCAGGCGACTCAGACCCAGGTGGCCTGGTTGACCAGAGTCTATGCCGAGGACTATGACAGAGACCGTGAGGCACCGTTTCCTCCTTCACCTCCAGCTTCTTGAGTGTATCTTTTCCCTTGTACTACAGAGTAACTGTCCGGGTTGTGGACTGTACTCTGCTTTAGTTATGTATATACATTTGTGTCTCTCATATTGTATGTAAAATTGTTTCTCCTTTAATAGATGCATTATTCTCTTTTTAAATTTGGTCTCAACCATCACTTGTGCTTATAGTATGTTTGTATTAAAGTTTTTACTTTTATCCTATCTCAGTTCACAATTTGTCATGAATGTATGCTAGTTCAGCGGACAAGGCCTGAGATGCTCTGATACCAAGTTGTCACACCCCAATTTCGCACTATTCAGAATGGTGTGATGAACTCTAATAAACCAACGGTTCAACCAAGATCTCGAGTAGGCTATATCCGTGTTATCTAAACTCCATACATCCACATAAATAATCAGAGTAAATAAAACAAATAGCGGAAGTCTTATAATAAAATGAAGTGAGAATCTATTGTGACATCAATATTTAAATAACGAAATTATTCTGTATCAACTAAGACATAAATAAATAAATATCCAATACATGTCTTTAATAAATCCAAATAAATAAACTAAAAATCTAATCGAATACACATGAGTTGCACTCGCAAGAGATGTCATGTGTATCCACTTGATCTTCAGCTACCATCGCTGCAACGTTTCCGTACTCTGGAGTATTTATATAATCTTCAACGGTTAAACCTACATCATCAACTAAAAATATTCGACGTCGAAGGGTGAGCACACATCATGGCTCAGTGAGCAAACAAAACAATGCAACAATACATATGCATGCAATCAATTTATATCTTTGGTCCGATTTAAAGTTTGCACTGTGCTATAGAAAGGATAGGTGGCCGTCACACCTCTATACACAAGTGTATGAATACGCCCAATGACTCCTGTACTGTCGCCCACAGCACTCAAAATGGCACAATATACATCCCATGAAAACGGCATGGCTGTACTGGTTGATACCATACCAACAAATAAACCCCTGCTGGCTAGGGTTGCAAACTGGGCTCGCAACTAACCAATCCTAATGCCAAACAGTGTATCCAAGGCCTCACCCCAGCATCCCTCAGAACATCCATAGAGATAGAGCTAAGGCTCCCCGGTAGAGTCAGAGAATACAAGGACCGAGACCACCTCCCCTGATGCTCTACGACATAATAGTTCTGCTAAGGTAATGGCGATACGACAACATCAGTGGACATGACTTAAGTAGACCATGGCACAATATACACCCCATGAAGAACGGTCATGGTTGTACCGGTTGATACCATCCCTACCCTCACCATATACACTGGCCAAACACAAACATTCACATGCCTATTCCTACTCATCATCATCATCATCATGGTATAAGCAGTAAAGTAAATATGCATGAACAATTAATAGAAATATTGGATGGCATGTTGAATGCACACACAAGCATACACGCATAGAATCAATATGTCATTGGACTCAAGAAGTAAAACAGTTTATTATTAACCAGTTAGTTTAGGTCTTGTTCCCTCACCTTAGCTTGCTAATAGATACTCTTCCAAGCTTTAGAATCCCTTTATAATGTTATTATATTGCTAGAAGACCTAACAAAGTTGATAAAATTTAATTAGAATTTATTCATAATTTAAAAACCATTTTGTTAACTGAGGGTCGGAGGTAGGGTCGGAGTCATGATCGACCCTGGGTGCGACCCTCCCCAATATAGACTTCCCGAACACTGAGGGTCGATCCTCAGGATCACTTAGGGTCGGATGGTCATCGACCCTCTGTGCGACCCTCGGTGGATTTTGGTCAATTTCCCTCCTTTTAGTCCATCCTTCGTGTTTGGGATCCTATGGCTTTCTCCTACAGTCCATTCAACATTCATTCCATGGTCTAGAACCTTGAATCATCCACCTAGATAGCTTTAATGTAATCTCCCATAGTTTTCTATGAAAACCTAACCATGGGTTGATGGTTTGGATTTCTCCGAGATCAGACTCTCATCATTATCTAACCTAAGGTCTGTAGAAACTCATGGAATTAGTATCCATACCTAAGAAGATCACTCCCTCTCTGGAACTCTTCTCCTTTTTGCTATCTTCTTTTCCTTGCTTCTCTTCTTCTCCTTTTCCTTCTCTTCTCTTTCTCTCAATTCAATTAGGGTTATAAAAGGAGTGAAAGAGGCTTAGGGACGTCCTTTAAATAGAGTAGAAACATCCTAAAATAAGTCCCTTTGAGATTAGGAAAGAATCCAAATTGAAAATTAAGAAATTTTCTAATTTCAGTTTCGGCGGTAACTGAGGGTCGATGGGAGGGTCGATGATCCTGTCGACCCTAGGGTTCCTATGGTGTCCGACCCTCCCTATAAAACTGAGGGTCTGACTTTCTATCTTGGGGGGTCCGACTCTCCTTTACTGGGTATGCGACCCTCCCCTTAATGTGAGTGTTTTAGGGTCGATTTGATACCTGGGATCATGATCTCCTTCACGCCCTTGGTCCATTTGACTCAACCATGATGGGTAAACCTGTTTCAAGGTGATAAGACCGGGTTAGTTTGATACGGGTCTTACACCAACCACACACAAACATTCACATGCCTATTCCTAGCATCATCATCATTATCATGTTGTAAATAACTGAATTAAATATGCATGAACAGTAATAACAGGAATAGTAGATGACATGTGATATACACATTACAATCATACAATCATAGAATCATACATGGTATTGGACTCAATAAACAAAAACAGTTTATTATTAGCCAATTAGTTTAAGTCTTGTTCCCTCACCTTTGATTGATTGTAGATCCTCGTTCAAGCTTTATGAATTACCTTTAAATCACTAGAAATGCCTAACAAGTTGATAGATTTTAATTAATTCCAACAAATTTAGACTAGTTGAAATCATAGGGTCGCATGTAGGGCAGCACCTAGGGTCGGTTACCAATCGACCCTACATGCGACCATACCCTCCCTGGGACTTCCCGAGGGCATGTGGTCGATCTTGTGGTCTTGTAGGTCCATTCTAAGATTGTTCTATGGCTCATAACTATGATTTTTACACACTTTCCATTGCCTATGATGATTACTTCCATGGATTTCTTTGGAACTTGTCTATGGATGGATGATTTGGGTTTCTCTAAATCTTAACTTCTTCCTAATCTATTCTAGGCTCTTACTTTATGAATGGACTTAGATTCATACCTGAAGTTGGCTGAGATTCAGAGGTTTTTCTAAACTTCCTCCTCTTCCTTAGCCTTTTCTTCAATTTTCCTTCTCTTCTTCTTTTCCTTCTCTTTCTCTTTTCTCACTTTCAATTAGGGTTCTAAAAGGAGTGAAAGAGGCTAAACGACGTCCTATTTATAGAGAAAAACCCTCCAAAACAAGTCCCATTGAGTTTAGGAAAGAACCCCTTGGAATTAGGAAAGTTTTCTAATTTACGGTTTATGTCTGAAATCGTAGGGTCGGACATAGGGTCGCAGGATCCGTCGACCCTATGTTTTTCTAGTCATGCGACCCTACGACTAGAAAATCATAGGTTGGACTTCTGTTGAGGTGGGGTCGACCCTACCTGTTTAGGCATACGACCCTACCCTCACATTTACTGTTTTTGGGTCAAACTCATACCTGGTCTTGTGATTTTTTCTTCACGCACTTGGTCCACTTGGCTCGACCATGATAGGTAGACTTGGTACAAGGTGGTAAGACCGGTTAGTTTGATATGGGTCTTACAGGTAAGCTTCCATTGACCATTACCAAAGTGACTGTGATAACCTTCTGCATTTAACTTTCCTATATAAATCAAATTCAGACGGAGTTCTGGAACATGTCTCATATCCTTGAAAATTAATTTACATCCAACATTTGTCTTAACACTCACATCACCTATCCCCATAATTTTTTAAATACCATTGTTTTTTATTTTCACAATTCTCTATGAGGGGTAGCATGGTATGAAGAACCAGTATCAACAATCTAATCTAAGTCATGACATGAAAATATAAGACAAGATTCTTCACAACCTGAGATAATAGTAGTGTCTCCATCTGAGTTGACGGCAACAGTATCTTCATTCTTCTCTTTTCCATTTCCTTTCATGGAATCTCTCTTAAGTTTTCTACATTCTTTTTTCATATGTCCTACCTTCTTATAGGAGTAACATGTAACCCCTTGTCTTGATTTGGATCTCTCTTTTGACTTCCCACGGTCTTGAGGTTTTTTGTATTTGCTTCTTCCCCGATTTTCTGCGACATGTACCTCTTGTTGAGATGAACCCGAAGATATTTTTCTTGTTTTTTCATTCAACAAACTTCCTGTTATTTGACTTATGTTGAGCTTCCCATCTAGTGTAGAATTGCTAAGAGACACCACTAGTGTCTCCCAACTGTTGGATAATGAACTGGGTAGTAACAAGGCTTGTAACTCATCATCTAGTACAATCTTCATGGAGGATAACTAATTCACAATACTTTGTATCTCATTTAAATGTTCTGCAACTAAGTGTTCATCTTTGTACTTTAGGTTCACAAGCTTTTTGATCAGAAACGCTTTATTACTAGTAGTCTTCCTTTCGTACAGACTTTCCAATTTACTCCATAGTGACTTTGCCGAGGTCTTGGTTGAGACGTGATGGAAAACTATGTCGTCCAACCATTGCCGAATAAAACCAATAGCTTTTCGGTCCAAGGTCTTCTACTCGGCATTGAACAATTTTTCTAGTTTTTCCGTATCACCCTCTACGGGTCCGTACAGTTCCTTACAGTACAATAAGTCTTCCATCTTAGCTTTCTAAATCATCCAGTTGCTTCAATTCAAATTAATGATCCTTGTCGAGGTTCCCTCCATTGTTCACATACGGTTATAGAACCTTGCTCTGATACCACTTGTTAGGAAAGACACAAGACTTTTCCCTCCTGTATGCAAACTAGTAGAGAACACAACCACAAAAAATATGCACAGAGATATAGCAGTGAAAATAAAGAGAGACAATCAAACCACAAGAGAAACAACAATTTTTACGTGGAAAATCCTTCCAAGGTGAAAAGGGAAAAACCATGGGACCTAGTCCAAGTAAATCTCTATTATAATAATAATGGGTACACATTACAATCCTCTTTAGTCACAGCTAGAGGTTTCTAATATCCAAAAGAAATAACCCACTCTTGGGTAATACAAATAACTCACCAAAATAATAGGTGATAATACAAAATTCAAGAATACTCTCACCTCGATGCCGATATAACAAATACTAAAAAGAACTGTCACCTTTCTGTCTTCCCTAAATAAAGAAAATGTCGTCACGCTGCATGTACAAGGAATAAGAGTCTCGCTACTATCTCTTCTCCAAACACTCACAATAGTAGAAGAATGAAGAAGGAATTTCGATATATGAGATCCCGCCTTTGGCTCTCCGAAACTCACTGAAGTCGCCCTCTCGACTCTCAGTCTTTCTCTCTGGTTCTTTAAAAACTCAGGAACTCACGCAGTCCTCTCTGGGTTTTTTTCTCAGCTCAGGAAGTCCCTTATCAACCCACCACCAATTATCTCTTTTTATATAAAGATATAAGTCTGAAGGTCGGTTTCTAAACCGCCTCCAGAAAACCAGGGAAATGAATGGGTCAAAGGATGTGAGTCCCCCTACCCACATGGGGTGTGGAGGAACCATAGTTAGTAAATTCGTGTTTAATACGCGTATTATACGCATACCGTATTTTTGGCCGGATTTTTAACGATTTTTACGTATATACGTTCAGATTCGTTAAAAGTATATTTCAAAAAATTGAAACGTATTATACTCGTTTAATACGCGTATTCAAGTATTAAACGAGTATAATACAACATCATTAATTAAAAAAAAAAAAAACAAAAAAACACATAGAGCCGTGGAGTTTGTGGAGTTTTTTCTAACTGGTAGGTGTTAGGGTTGTTTAAAATACCTCTTGAGAGAACAAAGCCCCAAATCCCTCTGTTCCCTCTCATGGCCATCAAAGATTTTTGGAATCCGGCGGCTCTTGCTTCAAATCTGAAGTCTAAAGTTATGAACTGCATATTCCGACGGCTTCTTCTTCAAATTTGAAGTTCAAATCTGAAGTTACCTTTCGGGAGCTCCTTCTTCATCTTATTCTGGCGGCTCTTTTTTCATCCTGAAGTTCCTCCGTCGGCGGCTGGTTCATCTTATTCCGGCGGTCTTTTTCCATCCTGAACTTCCTTCGTCTCTTTCTGTTTCACACTCTTCATCTGTTTTTGTTTAGTGGAAGACCCTGAAGTGTAAACAGAAGTCTAAACAGTGGCGAAGACCCTGAAGTCTAAACAGTGAAGTCTAAACAGAGGTAATGTGAAAGTACCCTACAATTTATTTTTTTTTTTTTCTATCCCATCGTGGGTTGATTGGGATCCCCAAAACTTTTGTATTTTATATTTTTTTATTTTATTTTTTATTATATGTCTTTGATTGATCTGACTGAAGATCAGTGATGTTTATTTTAAAATTTTGGTTTTATTTTATATATTATTTGTTGTATTATTTTTTTTCTATCCCACCGTGGGATGATTGGGATCCCCAAAACTTTTGTATTTTATATTTTTTATTTTATTTTATTTTTATTATATATGTTTGATTGATCTGACTGAAGATCAGTGATGTTTACTTTATGATTTCGATTTTATTTCATATATAATTTTTTGTATTATTTTTTTATTTTATTCATTACTTTGTCAGAGACAGTACTGAAATTGTGAATTGTGGTTGTCTTTATCATGATGACCTCACATATCTCATAATATTTTAAAATACATTAATTTGAAAAAGAAAAAAAATATCTCACTTAGATTTTGTCTTATTCTTCTCTCTCTCACTTTATTGATCATTTATGTTGGTAATGTAGACATAAATTGATCTATGAGTGGTGATTTTCTCCATGTTGGTGTCTATTGTGTAAGTTACACTTCATAATTTGTATCAAAAAGAAAAAAAACAAAAAAACAAAAAAATTACACTCCATAATGTGATCTAAAAATCTTCAACCAAAATTTATAATAAAGATTAGATCAGCATGATTGCAGACCTTTGAAACAAAATCAAAGTATGGTGAAATTTCATAGTTTAAGTTAAACAAATCCTAATGGTCTAAACTTGAGTTGCTTCTACAGAGCCTGCCCTGCCAGATTGCATTAGCTTGAGTTGCTTCTACAGAAAAGCCTTCCTACCATGGATTTTTCATTTGCAATCCTTCATTACAACACCCCCCCCCCGTCCTCTCCCCTAAGCTCTTTTACTCCTTTTTTGGAATATGAAATTTGATTTAAGGTTAAGAAAAAATATTTTTTCTTTTTCCTATGATATCAGGTTAATATAGTTAGACAAAGAGATGATCTTTGGAAATATGTGGATGACTTAAAGGGTCGTTTCAAATGCAAATTTTGTGGGCATCAATATGCAGGTGGTATTTCAAGGGTGAAATATCACTTGGCATGCAAAAAAGGGAATGATGTTGGTATATGTACGAACGTGCCAGATAATGTGCTAGCTGAGGCACTCTCTGCTCTATCAAAGGATAATAAGAAAGCTAAAATCGGAGAAAGTTCAACAATACCAACAACAGGATCCATAAATGATTCTTCAAGTTCTCAACAACAATCAGTGGGTGAAATGTTTAAACAAAAAGATAAGGACAATGTTGATGATGATATGGCTCAATTTTTCATATTGAATAATATTTCTTTTAATGTTATCCAGTCTCCTGCATTCATTCAAATGATGAGGTCTGCTGTTTGCTATGGTCCTACTTATTCTATTCTGAGTTATTCTACATTGAGGACCAAATTGGTACAACGAACAAGACAAAGAGTTGAGGAATATGTTACTTCAGTAAGAGAGTCATGGAGTATTTCAGGATGCACTTTGATGTCTGATATGTGGACTGATATGAAGGATCGTGCTTTTATTAATGTTATTGCTTATTCAGCAAAAGGAGCAATTTTTCTACAATCATCTGAGTGTGCTGGTGCTTCTAAGACAGGGTTATTTCTTAGAGATATACTTTTGCCGGTGATAGAACAAATTGGGCCTAATAATGTTGTCCAACTGATTTCCGATAATGCATCTAACTATGGGGTTGCAATAAAATTGATTTTGGAGCAGTATCCTCATATTCATAGGATACGTTGTGCTGCCCATGGAGTGCAATTGCTTTTGAAAGATATTGATGCAGAGATTCCATGGATAAATGAGGTAATAACAAATGCAAAGAGGATTGTTGACTTCATGTATAAACATTGTTCAATTTTGGCTTTAATGAGGACACACACAGAAGGTAAAGAGTTGAAGAAACCTTGCAAGACTAGATTTGCTTCAAACTTTTTAATGTTGCAGTCTCTTGTTCAAGTTGAAAATAAATTAAGGATGATGATAGCTACATCAGATTGGAGGATGAATAGGAATTGTCACTCAGGAATGGGGTTGCAAGTCACTGAAACAATTAATAACACAATGTTTTGGGTTAATGGGAGAGATGTGTTATTAGTTTTAGAACCTCTTATCATAGTCCTTAGTTTGGTTGATGGGGAAGGTGCTACAAATCCTTTTTTATATGAAGCAATGGAAAGAGCAAGAAATACAATTATGGATCGATGCAACCAAGACTCATCAAAGTACAAAAAATTATTGCAACTATTTGATTCAAGAAAAGAATCGAACATATTACATTCTGTACATGTGGTTGCTGCTTTTTTAAATCCTTTATTTATGTATGAGGGAAGAATTTCATACAACCAGCCTGATGTGACTAAGGCTTTGATTTATATTACAAAGACCATGGTTAAGAAAGATCATTACTATATTTGGATATGCACTGTTACATGCTTTGCTTGATTTTCACATGCTTTGTTTAATTTTTACATGCTTTGATTGATTTTCACATGCTTTGTTAGATTCTTACATGCTTTGATTGATTTTTACATGCTTTACTTGATTTTCACATGCTTTGTTTGATTTTTACATGTTTACTTGATTTTCAAATGCTTTGTTTGATTCTTACACGCTTTGATTGATTTTCACATGCTTTGTTTGACTCTCACATGCCATGTTGGATGCATACTCTGACTATTATATTTGGAATGTTTTCACATGTCATATTGGATGTACATTTTGATTATTATATTAGGAATACTATCATTGCCATGTTTGAATGCTATCATTATTTGGAATGTTTTCACTTACCATATTTGTCTAGGAAAGAGAAAAGTTGAAAAAATAATAATTAGGGTAAGAAATCCTAAAAAATGGAAAGAATACAGCAATTAGGATAGGAAACCTTAAAAATGGAAAGAACACAGCAATTAGGGTAGAAAACCCTAAAAAATAGAAAGAGCACAGCAATTAGGGAAAGTGAAACCTAAAATGGAAAAAATTTGATCAAAAAAGACAATTTGGTCAAGAATTCAAAGCATATTATCAGAATGATGAAAACTTATTCCATGAACTCTCTTTGACAATGCTTGATTGTCATCCTCGTAAGTACTAAGTTTAATTTTTTTTTTTTGTTATTATATTTTATATTTTTGTTTGATTTATCTCTATTTTTTTTTTTAATTTATAGGTGTATGGTGGAGTATGCATGGTTCTTCTCTTCCATTGCTCCAAAATATTGCTATTCGCATCTTGAGTCAACCATGTAGTTCTTCTTCATGCGAAAGAAATTGGAGTGCATTTGAGGCAGTGCAAACCAAGAAGAGAAACAAAGTATCTCCTGAGATGATGGAAGATTTAGTTTATGTAAGGATGAACTCTCTTATGAAAAACAAATCAAAGGAAATTGAGAAATTTGATAAGCACTCACTCAAGTTTGATAATCTTGTTGAGCTTCTAACAGTTGAGGATGAAGAAGTTGAAGTTGCAGATGAAGAGGATGCTGAAAATGAAGATGATGCGGCATTGCTTAATAGAGAACTTGGGATTGAATCTATATTGGGATCAAGAAATTATGACACTCCAATTTATAGTGGCACTTTAAGTCAACTACACCCTATATTTGGTTCTGAGACACAATCACCTTCTCAAACACAAACACCTTGATGTTGATTATTTGAAGCCCTTAAACGATTTTTTTTTAGGGGGAAAGAATTTCATGGATGAAATTTTAATTTTTATGTTTGTTAGGATGATTATAATTTAGTTGTTATATTTGATGGGATGATGATTTTTCATTTTATATGTTTGAAAGGATGATAATTTTGTGTTCATAAATTGATGATGATCATATTTTAATTTTTATGTTTGATGGAATAATTATATTTTAGTTTTTATATTTGATGGGTTAATGATTTTATGGATTGAAATGTTTTTTATTTATAAATTCCATTTATATGTTATTATTTTATTTATTGAATGATATATATGTTTATTGCATAGTGGATTTATGTCTGTATTTTTTGTCTCGAATTTTCTACCGACTACCGTATTAAACACGTATTAACACGTACCGTATTAATGCCGACTATGTTTTTTTGAAACGGCTTATTGGTCTCCGTATCAAAGTCTGATTCCGTTTAATACCCGTACGTATCCATATCCGACTTTTTACCGTATCCGAACTTACTAACTATGGGAGGAATCCAACAGAAACACCCTTTTACATACGTACCACACACGGTCTCTCAGTCTCTCTCTCAAGTTCCCTTTCCTCTCTGGATTTACATAGACAAAAAAGTGGAAATATAAAATTCATCGCCAGTGAAATGGTATTAGATTTTTTTTTTTTTTTTTTTTGTGCTAAAATTCAATTAAGAATATAATTAATCAAACAATAAACCCACCGAGATCTTCGACCTTAGACATTACCATGAGTAAGCCGCGGATAAAGAATGGTTGGTGAGGTGAGGTAACGACAATCGCATTGAGGGATACTGATTACTGACTTTGTCGTTGGACGTCCTTTTCTTTCGAAGAAAACGCCTTCGTTGAAAAACAACAAATTAATAAGGAGAATGGATATTCCGGTGACCGCCCAGCACTCAAAATGGATTTAACTGGTTTCGCTGTGTTGATTGGCGTTCCTTTTTAAGGATAATGTGGTAACACCACTTTAAACAAACGACTTTCAGTCCCTCCTCGTCCTAAACTTCTACTTAAAAGGAAAACCTGAGTAAAGAGAAGAAATAAAAATCAACACTTCCTGATCCATGGCGACTTTTGGAGGCTCGGCTGTACCTAATGTTCAGGAGCTGGTTAAGGAGCATATCAACACTATCCCAGCCCGCTACATCCGTTCAGATCAAGAAACTTCAATCATCTCCTCCGATGCTGCCTCAATCCTTTCACTCCCTGCGATTGACTTGCCCAAACTACTCTCCGCAGAATCTATGGACTCGGAACTGTCAAGGCTACACTCTGCCTGCCAAGAGTGGGGTTTCTTCCAAGTAAGTGATGCAAGTTTTCTTCTTTAATCTCTATGATTCATGTGAGGGTTTCAGAAACCATCTAGACTCGTTATGAATGCATATCCTCTTATCTCTAACATGACTCACCACAGAAATTGGATAACCAAACCCACCTCCCCAAAAGAAAAAAGTATGTAACTCATTACACTCAGATTTTTAAATATTTCTTGATGCAGTCTATTACCTTAGCCTATTATCCTAACTAGGTCATTCCACCACATTATCTTTCCCAACATTTTTCATTATTTTATTCTTTTCCCAATTTTTTCTGTTCCATTTCCAACCCCAATTTTTCCTTTTAAAACCCACTCGTTTAGGCCCCGTTTGATAATACTCTGGCTCCCTTGGAGTTGATTTTGGTCTGAATTAATTTTAACTCTCAATTTTGGTACAGACTCAATTTTAGCTCTTAATTTTGGTCCGGAATCAATTTTAGCATCTTGTTTGATATGATTCTAAGAATTAAAATCATTAAAATAACATATGAGATAACCCAATCACAAGCCCATTATGTTGAAAATATATATATATATATATATATATATATATATATATATATATATATATATATATATATATATATATATATATATATATATATTGTTACGGTTGAAAATCGCCCGTCGATCCACGCTCTGAATTATCTGCAACCACAGAGATGAGACAAGGGAGTTGGGCACCTAAGCCCCGGGTATACTCCGATGCCTAAGTCAGATTCCCAATGTAAACAGTCAAGAGATAGCAGAAAGCTATCTCTAGTTTAAAGAATGTGGGACGATGAAAGAGTTTGAGCGTGTGAGAATGATGAATTAGAGAGAGTGTGAATTAGTAACTAGTAACTTGTAACTTAGATTACCTTGAGGGATTGTCCTCTACTTATAGATTGGGAAGAAGCATGGAGGTACCAAGACTCAGGGGAATAGACTACCAATAGGATTGCCACGTGTCACTCTGAGGGACACTTGTGTGGTAGACTCCGAGTAGGAGTAAGAGACCTCAGCCAAGGAAGCTAGGTCGGTCAGCTCTGGGACTGACACATGTCAACGTATGAGTAATCACGGACCGCGATAGTCGGCGTAGTATCAGACTGGGAGAAGGACTCCTCGGACGTAGCATAATCACATTAGGACTCGGACCATCGACTGAGAAACGTAGCCGAATAGGACTATGACTCCGAGCGCTACCATAGATAATGATAACTAGACGGCATAGGACGAGTGCGGCATGCCGGGCGCATGAGAGGCCGGGCGTAAGATACCGAATTCCTCATAAGCCGAGCGCAAAATACTCCGAGCGGTCGGCTCCGAAGATGAAACTTGACACGTGTAAGATATTAAATGGATGGAATTTTTCCCACATAATAGATGCCCCTTGCGCTGTCGGATAAAACGAATTTGATAGTGCAACAAGATTAAATAGTGTCGAGAACGTGCGCTGTATGAGTCCGATTGCAAAATCGTTGGCCGTATAATCTGCTTCCGAGTACCTCCCCTTAAGATCGGACTTCACGTCTAAGTGGGAGACGGTTGTCACCAACCATCTGCACGATTGATGGATGCGTGGGGCTCGAGGCGTTAAACTCGAATTCCGCAACTACGCTCGTCCGTTGATCTTCGAAGTGACGCGGATCGACACCTTGATCCGACGGCCACCAGGAGGCAGTGCGCCTCGAGAAGGAGCGGTATCAATAGCCGCTCGTCTTTGAACGGTCGAATGCATCGGACGACTGTAATCGATCTGATCATCTCGAGAAGGAGCGCCATCATTGCACATGACGTCAGACTGTCACGTCGTGTCTGGCACGGCAGACGACGACCAATGGCGTTGAGCCACGTGGTCGGAACCCGAAGAGACGGTTCACGGTCGCAACGCCTATAAATACTCCTTCGATTAATTCATTCGACCATTTGGTTGAGTCGCGATCGGAGTTTCCTCAGAGCAGTCGGATCTTCCTGGTTCATCGAGTCTTCAAGCATTCTTCGTGCATTCGGAGTCCCGTTTCTTCCAACAGTAAGTCCTCTTCTTCTTTTCCTTCCTTTTTATTGTCATTTCATGCTTAGTAGCTCCCATTCATCCAATAGTTTTACACCCTCTGGTGGAGTGAAAGTAAGTGAGAGAATGGCCCAATCCCGGACCTCTTCCTCCGGGTCATCCTTCTCAATGGAGGGATTCTCCGCTGCTCCCGAACCTTCAGGACGAATTCGAGATTTCGTTAGCCGGGAGTTCGAGTCCGGGACTTCAGAGTCAGCAGGTAACGGAGCAGAGGCCATCGTCCAAAAATCTCCAGAAGCCGTCCTTGTGGCTTTCGATCCTACTCCAAAGGAGGAACTCGAGGAGAGTTCCTCTGAGGCCGACGAGCATAGTCGTCCTGCTGGCACCTCAACTCGTCGGGCTTCTCACCAGAGAGGCGGCCGACCATCCGTCCCTTCTATCGACACACTCCCTGCATGGAGGGTGCCGAGTAAGATTAGGACCGAACCGACTTTGTCATTGATCTGGCGGGCATACCAGCTCGTAGAACCGATGACGGACGTCCGGGTTTGGCTCCCTTCCTCCGACGAACGGGCTTGTACCGTGAATAGGTCAGAGATCTGCGTGTACGAACATGCTTTAAAGTCCGGGCTCCGATTTCCCCTTCACCCTCTAGCAGTAGAAATTTTATAAGTCTACCGCATCGCACCCTCCCAACTAGCTCCGAATGGGTGGCGATGCATATACGCCTTCATCTTGTTTGTCCGCCGACTGAGAGAAACTTCGACCGTGAACTTGTTTCGGTCACTCTTCTAGTTGGCCAGTTTGATCGAGTCTCGCTCTATGACCGGGTGGTACTTTTTTAGTCAGAGGAGCGCAAAGAAGCTCCCGGCCATTTGCCAAAAGCCTTCTTCCATCCACGGGTGGAAGGATAAATTTTTCTTCGTGGGCCCTCCCGCGGGTGGCCCTGCTTTCCCTCTGTCGAACGTTTGGCTGGTGGTCGACGCCACGGGGTTCAACAAAGTCCCCTTTCTGACGACAGAGGAGAGACGGGTTCAGCGCAAAATGATGGCCGGGAAGACGGTGCGCTATGCCAACCTCGCGGATCCCGTGCAGTTAGCCGAGCACAGCCTCCTTGGTGAGTTTATTAATTGTAGGTCTCAGATTGTACACTGCTGTTATTCCAATTTTGTTACTAACCGTCATCTCTTATCTCATTACAGTGAACTTTGCCGATGATCATATCATTACTTGGATCCTGCACAAGCGGACTGCTGATGCTGCCAAGGGGGTCCAGCCGACGGGTGAGCCAGCGAGCGCGACTCCTCGCAAGGAACAGAGGGCGACGGCCGAGGCAAAGGGCAAGGGGCCCATGCTAGAGGGTCCACCCAAGAAGAAAATCAAGTCGGCCGCGGAACTCCCAGCCCACATTTACAAGACGAGGCCGATGCCTAGGTTGAGCCGACAAGACGAGACAAGGACGGAGGCTGCGACGAAGGAAGTCCAGCCTCGCGAGGGGGCTGCGACAAAGAAAGTCTAGCCCCGCGAGGCGGCCGGGACGAAACCGGTTCTAGCCCGCCAGGGCGCGGCGGCGCCCTCGGCGAAGAAGACCCATCAAGGTCCGAAGGTGGTCGATCTGATCGAGGCCACCGGCGCCTCTAAGGGGGAGGCCGAGCCCGCTCCCCAACAGAGGAGCGACAAGCTGAAGGTGGCGACAACGGCCTTCTCTCCTGCGCTCGGACTGAAGTCGACGGACTCGGTATTCAAGAGCGTGAGGGTGGCGAGGATCATCGTCACAGAGGGACGCCTCCCGGACGACGTGGCCTTCATGTCCAGCTTGGAGAACGACGAGGTCTTCAAGCGAGCGTTCCTCGCATGCTCTCATTTAAAGTTTGAAATTCCCAATTTCTTTTCTCTCTTTTCTTTTGTGTTGCTATGTTCGTCGTATTAACACTGTCGTCTCCTTTTGTGCAGACGAGAAATCTCCTGGCCGAGGTCAGCCAATGAGCTGCCTGTGCCCTATTTGACTTGGACGAGAAGGAGGTTCTGGAGATATCCCTACGTGAGGCTCTGAATGCAACCGAGGAAAACCTCAACAATAAATCCTCGGAGGTCGAGGGCCTTGCTGCAGAGAAGGTCACCCTCCAGGCTTCGCTGGACAAAGCCGAGGCCGCCCTCGATGAGGAGGACGAGAGAGTGCACCGGGCGGAGGAAAAGCTTCGGTTGGCCGAGGACAAGTGGCGGACTACCGAGGACGCCCTACAAGTTACGGAGCAGGCACGGCTGGTCCTGGAGGAGAAGCTCCGAAAATCCGAGGACGAGGCCAGATTCGCCAAGGAGGCACTGGCCAAGGCCGAAGAGGCACACCGGGAGGCCTTGGATCGGGCTGTGGCCGAGTACCGATCCTCTCCTCAGTATGAGGAGGACGTGGAGGAGGCCACCTGCGGTTTTTTCATGAGGGGTATCAAATACCTGAAGGAACAGCTTGTGGAAAAGGGCGCCGACTTCAACTGGCCGGAGATCCCGATCATGGCCGAGGTACTTGGGGTGGAGCCAACGATGCCTGTGGAGACTCCGGTCATGGCCGAGGATGATCAGGTGGAGCCGACGGCCCCTACGGAGGCTGACCGTATGCAGGAGGAAGACCTTCCTTCGTACGAGGTGCCCCAGACACCGATCATGGAGCTCCCGGACCTTCCGCTCCCTTCCGAGGGTCCCATAGACCCGACCGTCGAGGAGAACCGGTCTTGAGGACTTCCGAGTCGTGCCTTGTAAATATGTACTTGTATTTTTTTTTTTTTGTAATTGTACAATGACCCTTCTTGGGCTTTTATTAATAAAGCACACTTGTATTCTTCGGACTTCTGTTGTCTTCTTTCTTTCCTCTCGGGTGTTGGTTCCCATTCTGCGGTTACCCCGGAAGTATTGTCGGCTCGGCGCTCTGGTAGGTCGAGAACACTTAAGTAATAAAAATGGCTAAGGCATTATTGACTGCCCTACCCCGAAAGTGTTGTCGGCTCGACGCTCTGGTAGGCCGAGGACAATTAAGTAGTAATGCTGAATGCGAACAATGTTGAGAGCGGCTCGGTCCGAGCGCTGGTTCTGTTTCAAGAAATGGCAAAGGTGCCCCTACCCTGGGAGTGTTGTCGACTTGACTGCTGATCAGGTCAAGAACACTTGATTCTTCCTCAAAATGATTGTCATTAGGATGGTCGGATGTATCGCCGAGCAGTTGGATGTTTGAGATCTGCTTTTTTCTTTCTTTTCATGTCGCGGTCAGACTACCGAGGTTTGCTTGTGAACTGGTGTAGGTATAGTCAAGTAGGCGTCTGTGTGCTATCGAGGTCTGCTCGTGAACCGCATGAGGCAGATACTGGTATGATCTTTATGCTACCTTGGTCTGCTTGTAGACCGTGGTAGACAGGTACAAGTATGGTCTGCATGCTACCGAGGTCTGCTTGTGGACCGCGATAGACATATTCATGTATGGTCTGCGTGCTACCATGGTCTGCTTGTGAACCGTGGTAGGCAGATAAGAGTATGGTCTGCATGCTCCGAGGTCTGCTTGTGGATCGCGGTAGGCAGATACGAGTATGACTGCGTGCTACCATGGTCTGCTTGTGGACCGTAGTAGGCAGATACGAGTATGGTCTGCATGCTACTGAGGTCTGCTAGTGGATCGCGGTAGGCAGATACGAGTATGGTCTGCGTGCTACCATTGTCTGCTTGTGGACCATGGTAAGCAGATACGAGTATGGTCTGCGTGCTAACATGGTCTACTTGTGGATCGTGGTAGGTAGATACGAGTTCGATATGCTTCCGACTACTGCCCTCGCCGCTCGTACCGACTGCGTATGCGTTCGCGTGCTTCATTCGCGGTCTTCATGCTACCCTTGCCTGCTTGTGGGCATGGGTAGGTAGGGTGATTGAATACTTGCATGCTGTTTACACTTGCTGGTGGGTGTGGGCAGGCAGTATCAATTGTGATCGACGTGCTACCTTTGCCTGCTTGTGGGCGAGGGTAGGCCGATCGTACGATCGTCTGCATGCTACTCACGCTCGCTGGGGGGTACGAGTAGACAGGGTCGTAGGGGCCGGCATGCTGCCCAAGTCTGCATGGGCTACTGGGCAGGTCGGCCATACCGGAAGGAGCGGTTGAACAGGCAGTGTTTATTTTGATCGGTCTACTCCCCTTGCCTGCTTGTGGGCGTGGGTGGGTCGAGTGATTGAACACTTGCATGCTGTTTGCACCTGCTTGTGGGTGTGAACAGGCAGTGTCAATTGTGATCGACGTGCTACCTTTGCCTGCTTGTGGGCGGGGGTAGGCCGATCGTACGATCGTCTGCATGCTACTCGCGCTCGCTGTGGGGTACGAGTAGGCAGGGTCGTAGGGGCCGGCATGCTGCCCAAGCCTGCATGGGCTAGTGGGCAGGTCGGCCATATCGGAAGGAGCGGTTTTGTTGAGTGTTGCTTGTTGCATTTTGAATGAAATCACTTCTTGTATTAAAAGAAACCAAACGGATGCCCTCAGGGGGTCCGGTTTACAATTGGGACTTGCTGGAAAAAAAAATTATATAATAAACTGAGAATAAACACTTGATAATATTTCTGAAGGTTGGTGGCATGCCATATCCTCAAAATTTCCTCACCGCCGAGGGTGGTTAGCTTGTACGATCCCGGTTGTCCGACCATGCAAAAACGTCGAGGTTCTGCCTCGAAAATTCAATCAATTCTTCCCTTTGTTCCTCGGGCAGCAGGGAGCCGACCGGGAATGTCTTCTCGGGCTGATCGTCCGCGATCGAAATTTGTAGGAGTCCCTCCGCGGGCTCTCCTCTACTCGGAGAGGCATTTTTTTGAACATCTACCATGTTCACATCTGCGATTTTCAAGGCTCACTGACTGTTCTTCAGCTCGGTGGCATACCATCTTCGCGATGTGCCCTAATCTGTTCGGCACTCTCCGACTCCGTCCTCTGTCGGGAATTTCATCACCAAGTAATAGGTGGACATACATGCCTTCAACTTGTTCAGCGAAGGGCGGCCGAGGATGACGATGTGAGCAGATGGCCGATCGACCACCATGAATTCGACCATCACCCTCCGCTGTTTGGGTTTCTGGCCGAGGATGACAGGCAATTGGATGCCCCCCTTCACCGTGACCAAGTCTCCGGAGAAGCTGATGAGGTCGAAAGTGACGGGTTGGAGCTGGTCGTCCGTCAGCTGCATCCTTTGGTAGGCATGATAGAATATGATGTCTACCGAGCTCCCGGTATCTACCAAACACTTTGCGATGTCGCAGTGTCCGATCCCGGCCGTGAAGACGATGGCATCCTCATGGGGGACCGCGACGTTGATGAGATCTCCGGTTCGAGCTCTTTTTGATGGCCACTCTGTCTTGGCTACCAGACGCAAGTAGGCCTTGGCCGACCTGTTGGAGGTGTTTCCGGTGGCTGGTCCTCCGATGATGGTGAGGATTGACTTGCCCTCGGCTAGGGGTCCCTTAGTGATGGTATAGACACCATTGTCACCAGAGATGCGCAAGCCCATTGTCGTGCGCGGTCGGTCCTTGGGCTGCGGACTGCCCACGAACCTCCGCTCGGCTTTTCTTCTTTTTGAAGCCAGATGGGACTTCTTTCTTCTTCTTCCTCGGTTTTTTGGTTCTGACCAGGACAGGATGGACCCAAACTGGATGTGTTGTCGGCCTCCAAGCCTTTCTTTTACCGACACCCTTTCTTTTCCAGCTCCAGATGAGCTTTCTATCGACCCAAACTGAATGGCGCCCACCCACTGTCTGGGGGCAATCGGTCCTCCATCAGGGTCTTTGTCGTCCTTCTGAGCGACGTTTTGATTATCGCCAGCGTCCGCTCGACACTTGTTGGGTTTAGGGTTCCTTGGAGGTGGAGGTGGTAATCCCCGGTCTCTCCGAGCGGGAGCCAGCGCTCGGTCAGCGTTCCGAACAAAATTGTCATAGTATTCTCGTCGGATGAGGTCCTCAATCTCTCCTTTGAGGTACTTGCACTCCTCCGTTTCGTGGCCGTAGTGGCGATGGAAGCGACAGTATCGGGAGCGATCTTTATTCCTCCCATCGCCGAGTGATTTCGTTGGTGGTCGGAGGTTCCGATCATTCTTGATTACCTCCAGGATTTCCGACATCGAAGCATTGAGCGGAGTATAGTACTCGAAGGTCTTGTACGGGTGCCGGTATGCTTGTTCTTTGTCGGACTTCTGCATTTTAGGGTCGGTCGAGTTTGGCGCATGGTCGGCCGACTCAGACCTCTTCTTATCCGCAGGCTTTTGCTCGGTTTTCAAGTTGTTTACCGTGTTATTTTTCTGGGCCTTCGTCGTCTCGTCTGCGGAGGCGTACTTCTCACACCTGGCAAGCAGGTCGTCCAGGTTTTTCGGTGGCTTTTTGGCAAGGGACCAACAAAGCTCTCTGTCAGTCACCCCGGCCTACAGGCTGGACATGTGCACCGTGGGCTCGACGTCCTTGATCTCGAGCACCTCGGTATTGAAGCGCTTGATGAAGTCCCGCAGGGATTCATCCTTCTGCTGCTTGACCGTTGACAGATGGTATGAAGTCTTCTTGCGCACTCGGATGGCTTGGAAGTGCGTCAAGAATTTGTTCGACAGCTGTTCGAACGATGTAATACTTCTCGGGGGGAGATTGTTGAACCAAGTACGAGCGGCGCCCCTGAGCGTTAAAGGAAACGCCCTACAGATGAGGCTGTCGCTCAGAGGATAGAATAGCATCGTAGAGACGAACGCATTCAGATGCTGCTCGGGGTCGGTACTCCCATTGTACGAGTCCAGGACCGACATCTTGAAGTTGTCAAGAGGGGGTACCCTCATGATCTCGTCAGAGAGTGCCGTAATGGCAGTATAGGCCGTCCTCGGCGGAGCTACCCGGTTCTGCTCCACCTGCTGAAGCCGAGTAGTTAGCTCCAGTAAACGCCGCTCGACCTCAGACTGAGGCGTATCCGGAGGTGGCGCAACCGTTGCTAGTGTCTCTACATTAACCCTCTCCTGGCGGAGGGCGTCGAGGAAGGACCTCGCGCCTCTTACCGGAGGTGGCACTGCCGGTGCCTGGTGCTGATTCGTCGGGGGATGCCGAGCGACTGACCCCGCCACACTCCGTGCGGGCACTTGATCTCCCATGGGGGGATTGCTCGGCAAGGTTCTGGTAGAAGCCGTCGGCGCTGGCTGCGGATGGACCGCTGGCGGGGCCTCAGGGGGCGCGTTCGGTACCGGATGGGGATTTTCTCCTCCTGCTGCCGAACCGCTTGCTCAAGCACCCCTCAAGACTCTAGCCAGCTGTTCGATTTGTTGTCTCAACTCATCAAACTGTTGACGAGTAACATACTGAGGGGGTGGTGGTGGTGCCGTCGCCGTTGGCGTATGAGTTGGAACCGATGCTGGTACCGGTGGTGGTATTGGTGCTGGTGTAGGCGTGGGCGTGCGGTTCGTCCTCGTCGCACTTCCACTACTGCCTACCTGAACCTGCACAGATGGCTCCGAAGGTGCACGAGATGTCTGTGCTCGAGTTCTCCTGTGAGCCATTGAAACCAGGGTGCTCGCACGCTAATCTTCAAACTCAGTCAAAAGAGGCCCCACGGTGGGCGCCAAACTGTTACAGTTGGAAATCGCCCGCCGATCCGCGCTCTGAATTACCTGCAACCACAGAGATGAGACAAGGGAGTTGGGCGCCTAAGCCCCGGGTACACTTCGATGCCTAAGTCAGATTCTCAATGTAAACAGTCAAGAGATAGCAGAAAGCTATCTCCAGTTTAAAGAATGTGGGATGATGAAAGAGTTTGAGCGTGCGAGAATGATGAATGAGAGAGAGTGTGAATTAGTAACTAGTAACTTGTAACTTAGATTACTTTGAGGGATTGTCCTCTACTTATAGATTGAGAAGAAGCATGGAGGTACCAAGACTCAGGGGAGTAGACTGCCAATAGGATTGCCACGTGTCGCTCTGAGGGACACCCGTGTGGTAGACTCCGAGTAGGAGTAAGAGACCTCAGCCAAGGAAGCTAGGTCGGTCAGCTCTGGGACTGACACATATCAACGTATGAGTAATCACGGACCGCGATAGTCGGCGTCGTATCAGACTGGGAGAAGGACTCCTCGGACGTAGCATAATCACATTAGGACTCGGACCACCGACTGGGAAACGTAGCCGAATAGGACTATGACTCCGAGCGCTACCATAGATAATGATAACTAGACGGCATAGAACGAGTGCGGCATGCCGGGTGCATGAGAGGCCGGACGTAAGATACCGAATACCTCATAAGCCGAGCGCAAGATACTCCGAGCAGTCGGCTCCGAAGATGAAACTTGACACGTGTAAGATTTTAAATTGATGAGATTTTTCCCACATAGCATATATATATATATATATATATATATATATATATATATATATATATATATATATATATATATATATGACTGCTAATCTTAGAAGATATATTTAGTTGTCAGTGGTCAATTTTAAAGAAACTAGGGTGAACCAATCTCAAAAAAATGTATAATTGTAAATTATTGATTCTATCTTTCATTTGATTAATTGTACTAGGCCTGTTATTGCACGTGTTATTGGAAAATAAAGCGAACATACTAAGAATCTCGAAACATAACAGCATGCAAACCGCAAAGGGTAAAAACGGTTTGTAACACTGTACGTTGCCAGGATTACTTTCCATGCTACTATCTATAATATGTGGTAAGAAGCGAACAACCGCAGGTAGACAACTACTTCTTGTACTTTCAATCAGATCTAGAGGTGCATTGACTTCAAAATCAAATTAGCCAATGATCAACTACCTCCATGCACATGATTCAGATTGGATCTGAATTGCCTCATTGTTTCCACTTGGAATTTGGTCCAGCTTCGCTGATTTTGTTTTCCTTTCTTGTTGATTTCGGGTGACTAGTGTTGGTCCCCAATAGGAATCTGTTGTATATATTTTTTATTTTTTTTCATAACAAACTTCTCATTCACCCAAATAAAAATTTTAATTATTCAGTCGGATTACCTTTTGGATTTTGATAAGGACGTATAAGAATTCATTTGGTTAATAACAATGACTGAAATGTACTGCAGCTGATAAACCATGGAGTCAGCTCTTCACTAATGGAGAAAACAAAGTCGGAGATTCTAGAGTTCTTTAACCTACCAATGGAAGAGAAAAAGAAGTTCTGGCAGACACCATTGGATGCGGAGGGCTTTGGGCAGCACTTTGTTGTATCTGAACAGCAGAAACTTGATTGGGGAGACATGTTCTACATAACAACCCAGCCAACATACCTACGGAAGCCCCACTTATTTCCCAAACTCCCTCTTCCTTTCAGGTTAGTACATACACACAACCTCTCTCTCTCTCTCTCTCTCTCTCTCTCTCTCCCCCCCACACACACACACACACACATTATGCTAAAGAATTTGATTACGTTTAACAAATAATTAACTACTTATTTCTATGATTAATGCCTTTTCTTACAGGGGAACATTGGATGCTTATTCATTGGAGATGAAAAAGATAGCCATCGCCATACTAGAGCAAATGGGGAAGGCCCTGAAAATGGAGACTGCTGAGATGAGAGAGATATTTGAAGACGGGATGCAGTCAATGAGGATGAATTACTATCCTCCATGTCCACGACCAGAGCAAGTAATTGGCCTTTCACCTCACTCAGATAGCTTGGGTTTAACCATTCTCCTTCAAATTAATGGAATAGAAGGTCTTCAGATAAGAAAAGATGGGAATTGGATTCCAGTTACACCTCTTCCAGATGCTTTTATTCTGAACGTTGGAGACATCATGGAGGTAAGGACTACATAAAGGGTCTTGACCCAGTTACAAATGTCTTAGTCTTTTGGCCGTTTTCTTTTTTAAAAAAATTGCAGTACGAATTTCGAAGCCCGGTTAAAAAATACACTTCCCAAAACGGGTGCAATTAATAGGGGGTAGTTTCAATTTCTAAAGAGAATGATCTTTAGGATCCAAGAGTTACAAAACTGGTGGCAAACTCAATCAAATACAACCAGACAAAGTCCTACAAGAATGAGATGTTCTTATTGACACCGATCTAGTGTCAATGACTATTAATACCGGCACTCATTGCCCATCAGATCTTGCAAAACCCCCCATCCCCTCTCCCACAAATACCAAATATATCAATCCTCCTGTGGTTTCGCAATGGCCTAATGAGTGAGCATAAAAAAGAATCAGTGTCCAAGGGCATTGACACCGACGAATCTCCTATAGACGCAACATAAAAAGAGTACTGTTAGCCTCTCAGTCATTAGACTCACTACTAGCTAGGAAAATGGTTTCATGGTTCAATCATGTCATACTATTTGATAATCACTAAATTCTGGCGGCGTATGGACTTATATCATACCCTTTCATCTACATGTTATTGGGTTTTTATTTTTTATTTATTTATTTTTTTTTTTTTGTAAAACATGTTATTGGGTCTTAGCCATTCAATATATATGATTTGCTTTCTTTGTTATGATAGATTATAAGCAATGGGACATACCACAGCATTGAGCACAGGGCAACAGTGAACTCAGAAAAAGAGCGGCTCTCCATTGCAACATTCTACGGCCCGAATCCTGATGGAGAAGTGGGTCCTGCAAGAAGCTTGATAAGCCCAGATAGGCCAGCATTGTTTAGAAGAGAAGGTGTTCAAGAGTACTTCAAGGCATTCTTATCTCGGAAGCTTGATGGAAAAAGTAACATTGAAGCCATGAGGGTTCAAAACGGGGAAAAGCAGAGCTAATTTATCATATATGCATGCAAACTTTAAGATTCAGTAAGTTGTTAAATGCCAGTAAGCATATAATAAATAAATGGAACTTGGCTCTTTAATAACAACTCCTTCATATCATTTCTAAGCCTGGTATTTGAGAATTGCTTATTCCTCCATTGATTGTCTCTCCACAACTACCAATCTTGATGTTGTATTATATACTGAAACATATCATCTCTATTTCCAAGAAATATATATAAAAAAGTATGAGAAAGAAAAAAAAGTACAAGATTAACATCTAGGCATACACAGGTGGAAACAAAACAAAATGTAATGGTTCCCCACCTTCGGCATTGCCAACAGTAAGAGCTCATTTTCATCACAAAAAGTAATTTACCTATGAGACAATACGATAACGAGGCCTAGTCTGAGCATCCCAAGAAATTTCATTCCATATTGACATTAGGAGATTTAATTGGGAGGAACGTCCCCTTTGAGAAGCCAGTCATTTTGCTAGAAAGTTTGCTATAATGTTAACCTCTTTAAAAGAATGAGTGAACTAGCTAGCCTAATTGAACTTCCAACATGGCCCCAAAACATGCATTGTCATAGCCCATTCTAGGGAATCGAGCGTGATATCCAGGTCGACCAACAAAACAATCCAAATACTTTTAACGATCGGCAACTACAATGATCTACCATACAAATCCTACAGTCTATATAAGCAATAACTACAATAATAATGAAAGAAAATAGAGTAATAATAGCGGAAGCAGTAATAAACAACAAAAGCCACTAAGTGATATCATTTAATAAAGTAAGGTAAGTCTTATGACATTTCACCATATAGTTCTTCACAAATACCATAATATCTCATATACAATTATCCCCCATCAAAAGTAAATCTGTAAATATTGTTCCGGATATATCGCATTGTCTATCCACATCAGAGTCAAAACTAAAAGGAAAAATATAGAGAGGAGTGTGTCAAGCATAAACGCAATCGTAGCAAATGTAGCCCTCACTATGCTCTCCCGCAGCATCCTCAGCATCGGTGGCATTGCTAATCAGCGAGTCGTCCATAAATTCAGTCATAATGTAATCACCTACATTAACATCTAGAAAAAAAAAGTATTGATTCGAGGGCCAACTCTCATCCCAGCTCAGTGAGAAGTCAAGTATCACATGCATGCATCGTCCAATGAAATGAAATGAGTTCATTTATTAAGTCTCTGATAGATGTACTACTATAGTGTCATATTGAGATTCAGCCAATGCTTTTGGTCCCGCTTATGGTCGCTAGCTTCCAACTCTCATACATCGGCCTAGGTAAAAGAAGAATACAAGATCCCAAACCACTAAACTCCATCTACAAGTGAACCCCCATCTAGGTCTCCAAATCCTTCAGGCTCATCACCTCCCACTATAGACCCTGTCTCACGTCAGCTTGTAAGACCCGTATCGAACTAACCGGTCTTACCACCTTGTATCAGGTCTACCTGTCATGGTCGAGCCAAGTGGACCAAGTGCTTGAAGAAACCACAAGACCAGGTATGAAATCAATCCAAAAACTATCAATTATGAGCATGTGGTCGCATGCCTAAACAGGTGTGACCGACCCCACCTCAAAATAGTCCAACCACATGAATTTTGGTCGTGTGGTCGGACATTTCAAAAGGTAGGGTCGACGGATTCTGCGACCCCACCTCCGACCCCAGTTAGAAACCGAAATTAGGAAACATTCCTAATCCAAAGGGGGTTCTTTCCTAAACTCATTAGGGCATATTATGGAGGGTTTTTCTCTATAAATAAGACATCCCTTAGCCTCTTTCACTCCTTTAGAACTCTAATTGAAAGTGAGAGAAAGAGAAGAGAAGGAAGAGAAGAAAAATTGAAGAGGAAGACTAAGGAGGAAGAAAATTCAAAGAAAACTCTGAATCTTCAACAAGCTTATTAAGGTATGAACATATTCCCCATGATAAATTGAGAGCCTAGAATAGTTTATGAGGAAGATAGGATTTAGGAGAAACCCAAACCATCCATCCATGGATAAATTCCAAGAGAATCCATGGAGGAAATTATGTGGACAATGGATGGTGTATAAAATAATAGTTTTGAGCCATAGAACAATTGTAGGAAGGACCATGATGATAAGCCAAAGGAGTCCAAACATGGAGGATTGGAATTGAGAGTGAAAGGTCGACCATAACACGTGTGGTCGCACGTGAGGTCGCATGATGTCCGACCCCACAAGACACACATGTCCGACCACATGTCCTCGAGAAGTTTCCAGGGAGGGTGTGGTCGCACGTGTGGTCGGAGTATGTCCGACCCTACCCTGCGACCCCACGCCCTGTGGTCACAAAAACTGAGACCCCAGGTGTTGTCACACCTGCGACCCCTCAATTTCTGTTAGTCTAAACACATTGGAATCAATTCTAATTAAAAATCTATCAACTTGTTAGGTTTTCAAGTGATTTAAAAGTGATTCATAAAGCTTGAACGAGGATCTACTATCAATCAAAGGTGAGGGAACAAGACCTAAACTAATTGGCTAATAAAAAACTGTTTTATTTATTGAGTCCAATGCCATGAATGATTCTATGCTTGTATGCGTTTATTGTGCATTTCACATGTCATCTAATATTTCTGTTATTTATGTTCATGCATATTTAATTCCGTTTATTTATAACATGATGATGATGATGATGCTAGGAATAGACATGTGAATGTTTGTGAGTGGTTAGTGTACTTGATGTGAGTGGGGCATCAGGGGGAGGACGTGACACTATGGTTCATCCTGGTCACCAGACTCTAGCTCTATCTCTACTCAAGTCTTGTCCACTAGGATCGTCGTATCGCCATTACCTTTGCAGAACTATTAGGTCGTAGGGCATCAGGGGAGATGGTCTCGGACCGTGTAGTCTCTGACTTTGCCGGGGGGGCGTTAGCTCTATCTCTATGGACGTATTAAGGGATGTTGGGGTGAGGCCTTGGATACACTGTTTGACATTAGGATTGGTTAGTTGCGAGCCCAGTTTGCAAGCCCTCACCAATAGGGGCTTACGTGTTGGTATGGATTGGGCATCAGGGAAAGTGTCATGCGGTGTTTGATCCGGGCACTTTAGCTCTATCTCTATTCCATGATCGATGCATGTGGAACGACAATGGTGTTTGATCCATTGGACGGCTTCACACACTCGTGTATAGAGGTGTGGCGGCCACCTATCCTTTCTATTGCACATTGCAAACTTATGAACCAGACCAAAGATATGAATTGAATGCATGCATATATGTTTGTTGTATTGTTTTGTTTGCTCACTGAGCCATGATGTGTGCTCACCCTTTCGACGTCGAATATTTTTAGTTGATGATGCAGGTACTACTGTTGAAGACTATATGAATGCTCCGATGTACGGACATGTTGCGGCGATGGATGCAGAAGCTATGATGGAGTCGCATGATTCGTCGTGCGAGTGCAACTCATGTGTCTTCGATTAGATTTATTAGTTGGATTATTTAGAAGATGTAATTGATTAATTTATTTTATTTTATGTCTTAGTCATTTGAAGATAATTGGATAATTTATTTATATTATCACTATTAGATTCTCAGTTCATTAAATATTAAAAACTTTCGCTATTGTGTATTTATTCTGACTATGGTTGTGGATGTGTATGGTTTAAGCAAAAGGACACAGCCTATTCAAGATCCTGGTTGAACCGCTGGATCATAGACGGTTCATCACACCATTCTGGTTGGTTCAGAATTGGGGTGTGACAACTTGGTATCAGAGCTCTTGGACCCTGTCTATTAAACCGGTATACTTCCACAAAAGTTTGTGAACTGAGTTAAGATAAAATTTAAAAGCTTTAATAAGAACACACTATAAGCACCTGTGTTGTATGAGACAAAAATTAAGAAAGAGAATAATGCATATATAAAAGGAGAAACAAGTTTCATATACACATCGAAATCAGAGTACGGTCCACAATCCGGATAGTTACTCTGTAGTACAAAGAAAAAGTAAAAAGAATGCATCATGGAGCCGGAGGTGCTGGAGGAGGAGGTGCCTCATGATCTCGGTCATAGTCATCAGCATACACTCTAGTCAGCCAGGCTACCTGAGTCTGTGTCACCTGGAGACTAGCTGCCAAATCGACCATCTGCTAATCAAACGTGGGCTGGGCCTCCCTAATATCACGCAGCAACCCCATCACGTCATCTGGTGGTGGGTGCGAAGGATCAGCTTTGTGTGAAGGAACCCGAGATGGGCCAGCTCTAGTGGAATGCAGTGGTAATCGAGGAGGTATGGCATCCACATCTTTGTACATACGATCATCATCATCAGCATCACCCCCATGGACTCCTGTTGCTGCTGCTGCTGCCGCCTCAGCGTCTGCTATCTCTACCCGGGTATGGGGACGCACCAGAGCGTTCCTCTCCTCGTCACTGACCTGCGCATCTTGCATTCCCATCTTGCAGATGGCCTCCCAGTCAAGGTCAGATAAGAAGGTGTACTCATGAATCCTCTCATCCACTAAGTCGATATCCGGCGAGTAAGTAGGGTAGTGATCAAACGCCCATAGGGTAGGTTGCCTATCTGACCAAGCGTCGTAGCACGGATCATCGTCCTGATGATAATTTATGGAAGGCAGACGGGATGCCTAGTGCAGATGCAGTATAGGAGATACTGGGTCAACGAAAAAATCCTCTCATAATGCCCACTCTGAGGAATCAGGTTGTGCTGAATAATCTTGCAGTACACCCGAGGTTCCAGCCGTAGGTTGATTGCCTTCATCTCCCAGGGATTACCTCTAAGAAGCTGGCGATCAATCTCTGCATACATCATCAAGGATAGGAACTGGGGTTCCTTAGGTGCACAGTACACCAAGGGGCCGTCGTTTGATATACCCAGGAGATCAGCCAACTCCTGACAGTTAAAGGAAATTTCCACCCCTTTCATATAACTGGTGATCCTGAGCTCCCTACCCCTGTTTGTATCATTGGGATCACCCACTACCTGAAGGTTGCAATAGAACTGCTTCACCAAGCAGGACAGGTGCAAGCCTCATACGATATCACGGGGAGCCAACCCATGTCCCCAAAAGCACCCTCTACATTAAACAAGGCTAGACTAGCCAAGTTTACACAGTGACCCCCTTTCACCTTTTTACGCTCATAATGAGCATACTGAGCCTCTGCCTCATTAGAGCGGAAACGAATGGGATCATGAACTCTGGGAACCTTGGTGCGAGCCATGCTATCTGCAAAGGCATAGACAAAGAGACAAGATATTAGATATGGTAAAAAACTCAAAATTTTGGCATTATAACGGCATGATTTGACCAAAAGCCTCACTTTTCACCCAAACAGTTGGGCAGGAGGACTTACATATGTTCCAAACCACCCTACAAAGCTCATACAGTTGAAAATCTAAACTAGGAAGGTCGAATTTGAAGAAATTTCAAAAATTTGGGAAAAAAATCCCCAAAATTAGGTCAAAAGTGGAAATTTTCAAGTTTCTCAAAAACTAACCGATGAAACTCAAATTTTCTTGAGGGCTTTCGTCCATTGGGTGGCCAATAGCAAAAACCCCCAATAAAAATCAAATTTTTACGGTTAAAAAAATTTTAATTAGAAGAAAATGCTATAAATGGAGAAAAACCTAGCTTTGAGCTTAAAAGTGAGGACCAGTAGAGAATATACCTAAAGGAAAGGAACAGAAGTAGTGAATGGAAGAAATAATCACCAAACACAAGTAGTTGACACTGTAGCAACTTAGGGGAAGCGAGTTGAGTTGAAGGAAAAAGAGAAAGTGGGAAATGACTCCAAAAATTAGGTTTAAAAACCCGATTTGGGGTCGTGCGGTCGCAAAATTTGACTAAAACATGTGACCCCACGACCGACCCCACGATCGACCCCAGGCTCTCGGTGAGTTGACAGACCTCGTATGGTTGGACCCTGTGGTCGGACATATACCGACCCTACGATCGACCCCAGGCTCTCGGTGAGCTGACAAGGTTTTGTGAGGTCGCATACCCTGTGGTCGGACATAGTGTGACCCCACCATCGACCCTACGATGGATAATACATATTTTGACTGAATGACTTGAAAAATTGAAAAGTTACAAGGATTAGTTGGATTTTGACATGGGAATGACGTATATTATGAATGACTCACACGTTCTATGATTTTTTCAGACACTACCACCACGGGAATAGGAAATGGCTGGGCGAAGAGTAACTAGGTGAAGACGTAACTCAATTCCACCACCACCACCTGTGGAGGAAGATAGCCATGAAAATCCTGAAGGACAAGGGAATCAGAATATGGCACCACCAGGAGCTAATGGCCAGGCTAATCCTACAAACTTGCCAGCCCCACCTACAGATTTGGCTACAGCAGTTATGAACCTAGCACAACAGCTGCAGCAAATACAGCAGGTGCAAGCCAATATGCAAGCTGCTATGGGAATGGTTTTTCCAGCTATACATACTACACCTATGCCAGCCAGACAAGCTAGCACAGTACCAGGGGGTAGCAACACGGTACCTCAAGCACCTCAGATGCCAGTTGCACAAGCTCCAGTACAAAACCCTGGGGTAGTCCAAGGCAGTTACCAATATCAACCACTTGTGTATGGGGCATATGCTCAGTATCAGTTGGACCACTCTCGACTGATCGAGCGTTTTCTGAAAATAAAGCCTAAGGAATATAATGGCAAGCCAGCAGATCCTTTGTGGCCAGCTTACTGGATCGATGAAATGGAAAGGAATTTTATGATGATGATTGTTAATGAGGAGGAAAAAGTATTGTGTGCAACATTTATGCTGAAAGACAATGCACACCACTGGTAAAAGTCTACTCGGAGTTATCTGTTAACAAAGCACGCCCAATTGACCTGGGCAATCTATAAAGAGGCATTCTTCGAGAAATATTTTCCCCAAAGTTTCAGAGATGCTATGGAAAGAGAGTTCCTGAGTTTGTATCAGGGACAGATGACGATGGATGTATACCAACAGCGTTATGAAGAGCTATTTTTCTTTGCTCCCTCTAGCATGTAGGAGAAAAATACTAAAACCCGAAGGTTCGTCATGGGACTTAGGGGAAACATTCGGGAGCATGTTTTGGGATTAGAAAAGAAAGTTTATAATGAAGCAGTACAGATTGCTCAAGTACTAGAATCGAGCCAGAGAGAGAGCTACTTTGCTCAGAATAGAGGTATCAAAAGGCCAAATGGAAATCTTATAACGGAGGGAACACAAAGACATTCAAACCCTTCCGTACTCAAGGCTTTAATGCTGCAGCCAAGACTACTCCAACAGTCCAACCTCAATAGAAGCAAAACAATGAAGGAGTAAAATGCTATAATTGTAATCAAATGGGACATTATTCAAGGGAATGTCCTAAGCCCAGGAAACAGCTACAGCAAGGAAAGGTTTATACAGTTACATCTGAGGATGCTGCCGCATCGCCTGATGTGGTCACAGGTATGACCTGAACCTTTCATTTTATATTACCTTGTGTGAGCATGTAGACTAAATTAAAACAAATCATAAGTATCATACCTATTAATGGCATACCCGCCAGAGTGCTCTTTGATTCTGGAGCTACTCATTCTTTCATATCTGTGTCATTTGGAAAGAAGCTAAATCTATCCCTCAGATCTTTAGGCTACAAATTGCTTGTACGATCGTCTATGGGATTAGAAGTGGAATTAGAAAAAGGTTATGGACCATGTCCATTTCTTATCGGTGAAAAGATGTTGGGTGCAACCTTAATTCAACTTGAGATGGTAGACTTTGACGTCATCTTGGGAATGGATTGGTTAGCTCGGCATTCTGCAAACCTATTATGTGCAGAAAAGAAATTGAAATTTAAAGACAAGGAAGGAGCAGAGTTTAGTTTTGCGGGAACCAGAATAACCCGTAAACGAAAACTCATCCTCTCTGCATTAAAGGCTAGAAAATGCCTCGAGAAAAGAGGAGTTGGGTATTTAGTATCCGTGGTTGATCTCACCAAGAAAGTACCATGAATGGAAGATATTGATGTTGTACGTAACTTTTCAGATGTATTTTCTGAGGAACTACCAGGACTACCACCCGACCGAGCGACAGAGTTCATTATAGATCTGATACTCGGAGCCGCACCAGTATCTAAAGCACCCTATTGAATGGCTCCTACTGAACTAAAGGAACTAATGGTACAGTTACAGGAATTACTGGACAAGGGTTATATCAGACCCAACATATCACCATGGGGAGCGCCAGTATTGTTTGTGAAGAAGAAGGACGATAGTGTTCGACTGTGTATAGACTATCGAGAATTGAATAAGCTTACAATCAAGAATCGGTACCCATTGCCTCGGATCGATGACTTGTTCGATCAGTTGCAAGGTGCCAAGATGTTCTCCAAGATTGATCTTCGGTCAGGATACCATCAGTTGAAGATTAAGGAAGGTGATATTCCAAAAATAACATTCAGAACAACATATGGACATTATGAATTTTTAGTCATGTCTTTTGGATTGACTAACGCACCCGCAATTTTTATGGAACTCATGAATCGGGTATTCCATGATACGTTGGATAAGTTAGTCATTGTGTTTATTGATGATATATTGGTCTACTCCAAGGACAAGGAAACTCATGTCATGAATCTAAGAGCCGCTTTGCAGCGACTAAGAAAAGAAAAGCTTTACGTCAAATTTAAAAAGTGTGAGTTTTGGCTAAATGAGGTCGCTTTCTTAGGCCATGTTATATCCGCTGAAGGAATTAAAGTGGATCCTAGCAAAATTGAAGCCATTGTGAAATGGGAAGCGCCTAAGAGTGTTGCAGAAATCAGAAGTTTCTTAGGTCTAGCTGGGTATTACCGACGATTCGTAGAAGAGTACTCCAGAATTGTCGTACCTCTTACCAATTTGACTAAGAAAGGAGAAAAGTTTGTTTGGACCGACAAATGTGAAGAAGGTTTTCAAACATTGAAAGCTAGATTGATATCTGCTCCTATCTTAACTATTCCAATCCCATGACAACCATTTACCTTATACACTGATGCGTCTGGATTGGGTTTAGGATGTGTACTTACGCAAGGAGAATAAGTAGTTGTGTATGCCTCAAGACAACTGAAAACACATGAGAAGAACTATCCCACTCATGACTTGGAATTGGCAGCAGTAGTACATGCTGTCAAGATATGGAGACATTATTTGTACGGAGAGAAATTCTAGATTAAATCAGATCATAAGAGTCCCACTTATCTTTTTAATCAAAAGGAGTTGAACATGAGACAAAGAAGATGGCTGGAATTATTGAAGGATTATGATTGCGATATCCAGTATCATCCAGGGAAGACTAATGTAGTTGCTGATGCGCTAAGCAGAAAAGCAATGATAAAATCCCAAGGAGAGGTTAACACGACTGCGGCAATGTGTGTTACAGGAAAAGTATTCAATCATGGTAATGAGCAGTTCGTGATAGATGCACCGGGTGGATCAATCAACCAAGGGTTTATTCATCGATTTTCAAATATGTTCGCAACATTGAAGATTGTACCTGATATAATAGATGAAGTGAAAGTTGCTCTTAGATCAGACCCTTATCTGAAAACGGTACGAGAAGACATCGAAAAAGGTAGGACTATTCCTGAGTTCACCTTGGACGTTGAAAAGGTATTGAAGTACAAAGGAAGAGTATGTGTTCCTGAAATTAAAAACTTAGATATTAGACACAGACTAATGAAGGAAGCTCATACCACTGCTTATTCGGTACATCTTGGAAGTACAAAGATGTATCATGATTTGAAAAAATTATATTGGTGGAGAGGAATGAAAGCAGATGTAGCTAAATTTGTGTCTCAATGCCTAAATTGTCAGAGGGTAAAGCCTGAAAGGCAAAGACCTGCAGGATTGTTACAGCCACTGCCAGAACCAACATGGAAATGGGATTGCATTACTATGGACTTCGTCACCGGGTTATCATTGACTCCCCGAGTAGTTGACACGGTCTAGGTGATTGTAGATCGTCTGACTAAAACAGCTCGTTTCATAGCTATACGACCTCAGTATACCCTAGAGAGATTAGCCAAGCTATATGTGGATCATATTGTCAGATTACATGGTGTACCTGAAAGCATTGTGTCCGATAGAGACCCATGCTTTACTTCAAAGTTTTGGAAAGGATTACAGAAGGCTATGTGTACAACATTGAAATTCAATACTGCATTCCATCCTCAGACAGACGAACAGTTGGAGCGTACAATTCAGATTTCAAAAGACATGCTTCGAGCCTGTGTAATTGATTTCAAGGGATCATGGGATGAGAAACTAGCATTGATCGAGTTCGCCTAAAACAACAGCTATCAGGCTACTATACAGATGTCACCCTATGAAGCACTGTATGGTAGGAAGTGTCGAACTCCTTTGTTTTGAAATGAAGTTGGAGAACGGAGTATTGTTGGACCAGAGTTTGTTGAAGAGACTTGTCAAGTAGTTGACATTATCAAGGAAAGAGTTAGAACAGCTCAGAATCGTCAGAAACAGTATGCAGATACTCGACGTCGAGACCTTGAATTCATTGTAGGTGATAAGGTATTCTTGAAAGTATCACCTATGCGAGGCTTAAAACGATTCGGATAGAAGGGGAAGCTAAGTCCAAGATATGTCGGGCCATATGAGATTCTAGCTAGACATGGAAAAGTGGCGTATCAGTTAGCACTACCCCCATCTATGTCAAGTGTGCATGATGTATTTCATATCTCATTACTGAAGAAGTACATCAGAGATCCAACACACGTTTTAATAGTGGATCCACCAGGTCTAACTGATGATTTGACATTCGAAGTAGCACCAACTGAAATCACCAGTCGAAAGGTTCAACGTCTACGCAACAGTGACATTTATTATGTTAAGGTCACTTGGAGGAGCCGAGATACAGAAGAAATCACATGGGAAGAAAAGAATGCTATGCGAAAGCAATATCCTCACCTTTTCGACTCGGAAGGTATGTGCAAATTTTGATGATGAAATTTCTAATAAGAGGGGGGGAGTTGTAAGACCCGTATCGAACTAACCGGTCTTACCACCTTGTATCAGGTCTACCTATCATGGTCGAGCCAAGTGGACCAAGTGCGTGAAGAAACCACAAGACCAAGTATGAAATCAACCCAAAAACAGTCAATTATGAGTGTGTGGTCGGATGCCTAAACAGGTGTGACCGACCCCACCTCAAAATAGTCCAACCACATGAATTTTGGTTGTATGGTCGGACATTTCAAAAGGTATGGTCGACGGATTCTGCGACCACACCTCAGACCCCACGGAACCCAGTCAGAAAATGAAATTAGGAAACCTTCCTAATCTGAAAGGGGTTCTTTCCTAAACTCATTAGGGCATATTATGGAGGGTTTTCCTCTATAAATAGGACGTCCCTTAGCCTCTTTCACTCCTTTAGAACTCTAATTGAAAGTGAGAGAAAGATAAGAGAATGAAGATAAAGAAAATTAAAGAGGAAGACTAAGGAGGAAGAAAATTCAGAGAAAACTCTAAATCTTCAACAAGCCTAAGGTATGAACATATTCCCCAAGATAAATTGAGAGCTTAGAATAGTTTATGATGAAGATAGAATTTAGGAGAAACCCAAACCATCCATCCATGGACAAATTCCAAGAGAATCCATGGAGGAAATTATGTGGACAATGGATGGTGTATAAAATAATAGTTTTGAGCCATAGAACAATTGTAGGAAGGACCATAATGATAAGACAAAGGAGTCCAAACATGGAGGATTGGAATTGAGAGTGAAAGGTCGACCATAACACGTGTGGTCGCACGTGAGGTCGCATGATGTTCGACCCCACAAGACACACATGTCCGACCACATGCCCTCGGGAAGTTTCCAGGGAGGGTGTGGTCGCACGTGTGGTCGGAGTATGTCTGACCTTACCCTGCGACCCCACGCCCTGTGGTCACAGAAACTGAGACCCCAGGTGCTGCCACACCTGCGACCCCTCAGTTTCTATTAGTCTAAACACATGGGAATTAATTCTAATTAAAATTCTATCAACTTGCTAGGTTTCAAGTGATTTAGAAATGATTCATAAAGCTTAAACGAGGATCTACTATCAATCAAAGGTGAGGGAACAAGACCTAAACTAATTGGCTAATAATAAACTGTTTTATTTATTGAGTCCAATGCCATGAATGATTCTATGCTTGTATGCGTGTATTGTGTATTTCACATGTCATCCAATATTCCTGCTATTTATGTTCATGCATATTTAATTCTGTTTATTTATAACATGATGATGATGATGATGCTAGGAATAGGCATGTGAATGTTTGTATGTGGTTAGTGTACTTGATGTGAGTGGGGCATCAGGGGGAGGACGTGACACTATGGTTTATCCTGGTCACCAGACTCTAGCTCTATCTCTACTCAAGTCTTGTCCACTAACATCGTCGTATCGCCATTACCTTAGCAGAACTATTACGTCGTAGGGCATCAGGGGAGGTGGTCTCAGACCGTGTAGTCTCTGACTCTGTCGGGGGGCCTTAGCTCTATCTCTATGGACGTATTGAGGGATGCTAGGGTGAGGCCTTGGATACACTGTTTGACATTAGGATTGGTTAGTTGCGAGCCCAGTTTACAAGCCCTCGCCTATAGGGGCTTACGTGTTGGTATGGGTAGGGCATCAGGGGAAGTGTCATGCGGTGTTTGATCCGGGCAGTTTAGCTCTATCTCTATTCCATGATGGGTGCATGTGGAACGGCAATGGTGTTTGATTCATTGGACGGCTTCACACACTCGTGTATAGAGGTGCGGCGGCCACCTATCCTTTCTATTGCACATTGCAAACTTATGAACCAGACCAAAGATATGAATTGAATGCATGCATATGTTTGTTGCATTGTTTTGTTTGCTCACTGAGCCATGATGTATGCTCACCCTTTCGACGTTGAATATTTTTAGTTGATGATGTAGGTACTACTGTAGAAGACTATATGAATGCTTCGATGTATGGACATGTTGCAGCGATGGATGCAGAAGCTATGATGGAGTCGCATAATTCATCGTGCGAGTGCAACTCATGCGTCTTCGATTAGATTTATTAGTTGGATTATTCAGAAGATGTATTTATTTTATTTTATGTCCTAGTCATTTGAAGAAAGTTAAATAATTTATTTATGTTATCACTATTAGATTCTCAGTTCATTAAATATTAAAGACTTCTACTATTGTGTATTTATTCTGATTATGATTGTGGATGTGTATAATTTAAGCAAAAGGACACAGCCTATTCGAAATCCTGGTTGAACCGTTGGATCATAGACGGTTCATCACACCATTCTGGTTGGTTCAGAATTGGAGTGTGACACAGCTACTGTGCTCCAACATGTCACAGACTCTTCCTTCAGGTCACCCAACCATTGGATGTATGATTCTATGCCAGTATCTTAACCCCTACTGGAAGGACGTTGGAAATAAGGTAATGTCACCACCTATGTCTATCATGTGCATCAATTCAAATAGGTCTGCACTCCAACAGATAACCTTGGCTCTACTCCCATGGATCTCTGTGTGCCGTTAGAGTGCTAGCAAATCCAACATGATGCGAGGGCCCATGCTCCCACACGCCACACACACCATCATACATGGGTGATCATATACATGTAAACTAAATAAGGCCATACCCCATTAAGGACCCCCGGTACCACTCCCATGGACCACCGTTCCCCCACTAGGGTAATAGCATAAAAACAACATGGCTCATGTATTGTGCTCCCACACGCCACACCACCACCATACCGAAACAAGAATCATCATACAAAGCATACATAGTTATAGTTATGCAAATGTATGCTCAATAATAATAGTTATTGGGATGGCATGTTCTAAGCATTAGCATATCATTTTATAAACACAAGCATGGCATGTTATCAGCATAAATGTAGACATGTTAATATGCCCTAATTACTACGAACCTGACCCCTCACCTGATAGTACTTGAAGTGTAGCAGCAGTGCAAAGCCAAACAGAAGGCTAATTACTTTACTTGAGTCCTACACCTAATTAATTTGATAATGATTCATTGGTTGGGTGTATAGCTTTTAACCAATATGGACAAACCCTTCATGCCCATACACCGGTCCCAAGACAAGCTGAAAACCCAACGGTTGGTCCAATAAATCCTAACTAGGCAAACTAGTATTCTGAACCAGAAACAAATGGAAGCTTATATCTCCTCTGATTCTTCCCTCTGCCAAACACTTAGGAGAATTGTCCATTTTTTCAATTAAACCAGAGGGTGTAGACGGATGGTGTGTCATCCAGCACATCCTCCAGATAACCTTCTTTGATTAGGTAAATATCACAATGAGCACACAGAAAGTAATCTAAAGGAAACATCAGATGGTATTCCCTCTGGCTTACCCTCTAGATACCTATCATGCTAACAAGACCAAGTATACCAAGCCTCCGACGAATTCTCGAGGATATGCCTTCGGTGTCTTTGAAGGATATGCCCCCAGTGAACATCCTCTGGATCAAACTCAGAGATCACTTGAACCAGAGTTTTGGAATCTCTATTGTTGGGGCATTTCATCCCAACACTCATACCATGGTTTCCAATTGGTGGGAATCATCTTCCCAAGCTAAGGGTAGATAATAGAGTCACCATTGACTCATTCCATCACCAACAATGAGGTGGGTGAACATCCTATTCTCTAGGGATCGGTTTCTTGGTCATTCCTTTAATGGTGGCCATTAATGGTGGAGTTCCACCACTAAGTTTACCATGGCTGCTGGAAGAGAAAGTGAGGTATGAACTCTATTCCAAAAGGCGCGAACCACCTATCATACTAAAGTTTAGTTTATCTCCATTAATGGTGACCATGAATAGAGGAGCAAACCCTCATTAGGTCTACCATTAAGCTAGAGAAGAGAGAAAGAGAGAGTGAGGTGGACTTACCTCACAAGAGAGAAGCTAGGGCACAAGCTTAAGCTCCCTCACACTTTCCAAAGCCTCCTTCATGAATCCCAAGGTCCAAGGAATGAAATAAGGATTAAAGTCCCCTATTTTTAGAATCCTGAAGAGAAAAAATGTCTCACAAACTTGATTCTTGCACAAAAATTGGGGGTAGGCTACCAGGTGGTGTTCCATCTAGTAGATCCTCTGATTAATCCAAATTATAACCCTTCGATCAGTAGGATGGGCTCCTATGCATTGGGATGTATTTGGGGCCACCCTAGGCCAATTTTAGTGCATTGACATTGTCATAGACTCACCTAAGACTCGAACATATCCATCGGATCTGTATTAAGTGCTCAATCAATTTAAGTGTTGAGACCTAGCACAAGAGGAATCCCAGATTAGTAGTGGATTCTAGGTGTGGGTCCCACAATCTCCCAAACTTAAAAGAATTTTGTCCCCAAAATTAGAGCCTACCTGATTCTTTGAATAAATACGGATACTTTTCTCGCATCTTGTTCTTACGTTCCCAAGTGGCTTCCCCAATGGCATAGCTATGCTAAAGGACCTTTGCATAAGGGATGGAATGATTCCGTAACAGCTGGACCTTCTTGTCCAAAATTTCTACTGGCTCCACGGTGCATGATAAGTCTTGGTCTGTATGAGGAACCTCAGCACTCAATATGTAAGATGGACCATGGATGTACTTCTTGAGAAGGAAAATGTGAAATATGTCATGAACTTTAGATAATGCGGGAGAAAAAGCCAACTGATATGCCACCTTTCCGCTTCTCCTCAAGATCCCATACGGACCAATGTATTTGGGACTCAGTTCCCTTTCTTGCCTAAGCAACAGATGCTACGGTAGAGCAATACCTTTCAGAACACTTTATCTGAGAGGCAAAACGGATGATGTGGGATTCCTGCTGAGTTTGGTGAGAGGGATACATCAAATGACATGTAGGTTTTTGGTTAGTGGTACTACCTCTGTATGCAACCTTGGCCAGTAGGGGTTCTGGTACTAGTAGAATTGAGTGATGAGGGGGAAGGCTCAACAGTGTTCGTTGTAGCGTCACTAGCCGAACTTACTGCCCAATCACCATTTTGATTGGGACATCATGTGAGGGCAACAGGGCTACTGGGTAGGCTGGTGAGTACCCAGCACTCCCGTGCATGGAGGTTGTAGTCAACCTCAGCGAGGTATGGTTAGGCCTTACCATAGCACATGGCATACATGATAACTGACTATTGCATTTGTTATGTGTAATAAACTAATCATGCATATTGGATTGCTTATTTGTTTATTTTTCACTAAGCTCATGTTGGAGAGCTGACCCTCGCATATGCCAATTTTTTAGATGGTATTACAGGTACTACCATTGCTGACTACTTGAATACACCAGTAATTACTCACCTAGCCCAACTAGGAGGAGTACAGTACAAAGATGAAGCACACAACGTAGACTGTGAGTACGATGCGTGCGTGTTTGATGAATAGTTATTCGGGAGAGGAGATCTTGCTCAATAAACAGTTTCTATTTTAAGTATTCTTTGGATTTATTTATTACGTTTTGATAGCCCATGAATTATAGGGTGAAGATACTTTAATTAGATTTATTTAGTTAATGGTGAACCTCATTTCGAGGGTATGCCACAATGATATTATTATTCCTATTTATCAATATAGAGCTCATGGTTATTTAGTAACTTCCATTATTTATTACTCAGGATTACGATTGTGGCATTGTGCTAGTGGTGGTTGGTATGTGTATACGTCGTTTATGAGGTTCTGGTGGGATCACATCTAGATTAAGGTGATGATTCTAGTCGTATCCCAAAAGAAAAATTTTAGACCGGTATTTTTGGGGTGTGACACATAGAGTTTAGCCAATCTATCCATGGTGTACTGTGGCCTGATAGCTATGAAGCAGGCCACTTTAATTAGATGGTCCCGATTACCCAAACTGCATCAACATTGTTCGGAGTCAAGGGTAACCCGGTTACAAAATCCATAGTGATATGATCCCACTTCCATTCCAAGATTGGTAATGGTTAAAGTAAACCAGGTGGTCTCTAACAATATGCCTTGACTTGCTGACAAATAAGGCATTTGTACACAAAGTTAGCTATGTCAGCTTTCATACCTCGCCACCAATAAGCCTTCTTCAAGTCTTGGTACATTTTGGTGCTATCAGGATGCATGGTGAAAGGAAAAGAGTATGCTTCAATCAGAACGTTCTCCTTTAATTCCTTAGCAGTCTTAGGCACACATATTTTGTCCCTGTATCTAATCATTCCTATACTATCCAAGGAAAAATTTGGGTCCTGCTTTCCCTTTTTTTCAAGATCCTATTTGAGGTCTTCAGATACATATCACTGTCGATTGTCTCTTTAATTTGGTCCATCAAGGTGGGTTGAATAGTTAAGGCATTGAGCAATGCTGATGCTGCCTCAACCCAATCTATAGCTAAAGCATCCATGTTGAAGGTTTTGTTATCTGGAAGTGGGGCGGTGACCAGTGTAAGAGCCATATAATGCCCCTCATCACGATCGGTAGATTCGGGATTACTTTCTAGGCATGAAACTAAAGCTTTCCTGCTTAGTGCGTCAGCCACAACATTGGCTTTTCCTGGGTGGTACTTGATATCACAATCATAGTCCTTTAGTAATTCCAGCCACCTTCACTATCACATATTTAATTCTTTTTTGTTGAACAGGTGGACTAGGCTCTTGTGATCTGACATCACACTAAATTGTTTCTTGTATAGGTAGTGCCGCGATATTTTCAAGGCAAAGACGATGGCTGCAAGCTCTAGATCATGGGTAGGATAGTTCTTCTCATGAACCTTCAGTTGCTTCGAGGCATAAGTAATTACCCTATCATCCTACATTAGGACATAGCCTAAGCTATAGTTGGATGCATTGGTATATACCGTAAATGGTGCCTATCAGAAGGAATAGTTAAGACAGGTGCGGAGACAAGTTTTTGTTTTTACTTTTGAAAACTTTCTCTGCACTTGTCGGTCCAAACAAATTTTACCCCTTTCTTTGTTAACCCTGTCAAAGGTACTGAGATGCGGGAGAAATTTTCAATGAAACACCGGTAATGGCCAGCCAATCCCAGGAAACTCCTGACTTCTGTGACTGTCTTTGGCATACTCCAATCCATAACTACACTAACTTTACCAGGGTCTACTACTAAACCTTCAGCTGAGATGACGTGACCTAAGAAGGCTCCTTGTTTGAGCCAAAACCTACACTTCTTAAATTTGGCATACAATCTCTCCTGCCTTAGCTTTAGTAATGTCAATCTAAGATGTTTGGCATGGGTTGCACTGTCGGGTGAGTAGATGAGTATGTCATCAATGAAGATGATGACAAGGTTATCTAGGAACTCATGAAATACCCGATTCATCAGTTCCATGAAAGATGTTGGGGCATTTGATAACCCAAAGGACATCACCAAGAACTCAAAATGTCTATACCTCGTCCTAAATGCCGTCTTGGGAATATCATTCCTCTTGATCTTTAATTGGTGGTAGCCCAAACGGAGATCGATCCTCAAAAAGACACTAGCACTCTCTAATTGATCAAAAAGGTCATTAATTCTAGGCAAAGGATATCGATTCTTGATGGTGAGTTTGTTCAAGTCTCGATAATCAATACACAGATGGAAACTTTCGTCCTTCTTTTTTACCAACAAAACTGGGGCTCCCTAAGGTGAAATATTAGGTTTGATGAAACCCTTATCAAGCAACTCTTGGAGCTGTACTTTGAATTCCTTTAACTCTGTGGGGGCCATTCAGTATGGGGCCCTAGAGGCCGAAGCTGATCCTAAGATGAGATCAATAATGAGCCCCGTCTCTTTATCAGGTGGTAGACGTGACAACTCATCAAGAATACATCTAGGAATTTACAAACCACTGGCACCTCTTCTAATTTTGGAAATTCAACTTCTGTAGCTAAAACTAATACCAAATAGCTCTTACATCCTTGGTGTAGTAACTTGGTGACTTGAATTGCCATCATGAATAGTTTACAACGCTTCTTGGTCTTGTTGCCCGTGAATACTACTATCTCAACATCAATGGGTTGGAATAAATTTTGATGCCTAGAACATAGAACATTGGCTTGGTGTTTAGCTAACCAGTACTTTCCTAGGATTATGTCAAAATCTTTCATCTTCAAGCTTACTAGATTAGCCTCAATTGATTTACCCTCTATCAAAACTTTGCACTACCCATAATAGATGTCTAGGTCGGCTTTAGATCCCATAGGTGTATGTACTATTAGTGCACAAGTTATTTTGCGAAATGGCATTCCCAACTTAGCAGTGAATGTAGGGGATACAAAAGAGTATGTAGCCCCATAATCAAACAGTACTCGTGTAGATGAATCAGAAATAGAGAGTACACCTACACATGCATTTAACCAAGAAAAATACCATGTGTCAACACACCATGTAATTGATGCTTTTTGTATAACTCAAAAATACCTGTAACTACTCCTGGAGAACCTTCAGCATCCTCAGCAGGTAAGGAAAAAACTCTGCTTTGTTTTGGCGGCAGTACCTTCTTCGCAATGGGACATGCTCTAGCAAAGTGGCCCATCTTGTCACAAGTGTAGCATGAGCCATAGGGCAAGGATGATGCATTAGAGGCAACAGGCCTAGGCTGAATTACCGTGGGAGCAACCATTGTTGGCCTGATCTGGATGGGTGTAGGCTAAATGAAGGTAGGCCTAACCGCTGGAGGGGTGGATGAAACCGTGCTGGATGAACTTGGGTATTGTACACAGAAAGGCTTTGTATAGGGGCGGTTGTCCATATAGCTGATAGCCCTTTTGTAGCCCTAATGGTTTTACTTATACCCATCTTTGCACTCTTTGTTGCTTTCATGGCATTGCTATATTCAGTCAATCTCATGGACTCCGCAATAACTTTCAAATATCATATTAAACCTTGCATAAAGCACCTCAGCTTTGGCTCTTCCTCCCTCATAGAAGTAGGAGAGAAGTAGAACAACTCTTCAAACTTTTGTTGGTATACCTCAACAGTTGAGCTTCCTTGGGAATGATTGAAGTACTAAACTTCCTTCTTGTCCTTGAGGCTTTAAGGAAAAAAGTTCTTGAAGAAGGTCTCCTTAAAAATCTATCAAGTGACCTCTCTATGTCTCTTCACTAGGGTGGGCTGTATTTCCTTTGACCAATCATACGATACTCCCTCTAGCTGAAAAGTGGTAAACAAAAGTTTATGTGCTTCAATGCACATCAATGTCTCAAGAGTCTTTTCCATGGCTTGGATCCATATGGCTGGCTGCATACGATTGTTCCCAACCCTGGTGAACTTCAATAGGTGCATGCGTTGAAAGTTGCTCATCACTTTTGACGCATCTACTTGGGGCTGCAATTATATCCCAACCATGTCAGGGTGAGTCCATACTTGAGGTTTCGGCACTGGTATAGGTAGAGGAGGTGGTGATACAAATGGTATACCTCCTTCATGTGCTTGCCTCTGAGCTAGTGGAACTAGAGGTGTTCTTTGGATAGCCTCCATCAATCCAGCAAAGGCTGCAGCAACTGTCCTTTGTAGTTCCTCCAAGTTCCTTACTAGACCCCCTATAATGGTCATCATATCAGCCGTCGTTAGCACTAGAGGTCCTTGTAGAAGATCCACATGTGGTAAGGGTGGTAGAGGTGCATGTGGTAGAGAGTTGGAACCACTATGCCCAACACTTGCCTCATCATCTTGTGGAGGGGGCAAATTCATGCAACGTCTTCGTAATTCCCATCTTGGAGGCATTTCTCAACACTATTGGGAGGGGAAAAAAATCTGCAAATGCCTGTGCATTAGTACTATTCACATATCCAATAAAACGATCCAATCGATATAATATGACATAAGGCAAGTAGGATAACCATGCACATTACGAAAAGAAAAGAAATCCCTAAGCTTCCATTCAATGTATACAACCTATATAGTGATGAAGGTAAGGTATCTGGGGGTTATAACCTCCGGTGATTCCCTCCCATTAGGGTTTCCCCCCTACTTAAAGGATATTCGGTGGGAAGATCCGGAGGCAAGACCATCCGGTTTAGCCTCCAGCTAAGGTTTTGAACCTTTCTGGAAGTAAAATAGAGGCAGTGACGGCTGTTGTTCCTTTCGGCAAATGTTCCATCCAGATATTTGGACTTAACAGACCCAACTTCCAGAGAGTCATCCGGTGGAAAGGATGGATGGTGTTCCATCCATTTTATCCTCTGGATAAACACTTAGAAACTTTTCTAAGTCATGGCTCCTTAGGTGTTTTGGAGGTTCCAACGGAGCTTGTTTCCTCTGGAGGCCTAAGTAGCTCCGATAAATTGGGCACCAAAAATTTCAAAACGTTGTGACCCTTGCCTTTTTCGAAGGATGGTTTTGGAGGCTGAGTTTTAGTTACAAGACCTCTGGTCTCGCAAAAATCAGAGAGATTTAAAAGACTCTTGGGTTCTCTTTTTGAACCCACACTATTCATTTTCCAAAGGGAAAGGAGAGAGCATATCCCCTTAGCGTTTTCCAAGCATTTTTACCCTCTTCTCCATGGATTTTTCGACGACATAGACGCTTCCTCACTTCCTCGGTATTGCCAGGTTAGTTTTTCCTTCTCCTTATCTCTATTTCATTGATTTCAATTACACTCCAGATTTTTTCCCTTTCAGTTAGAGTGTATATTTCGGTACCCAGGGTAACCAGACCCATATTTTAGACATTTCATGCATAGTAGAAATCAGTCCCCTCATTTTTCCTTTTTGTTTTGTGCAAAATATATGGTTATACACAACAAAGAAGGTAGGCCCAACCCAGTAAGGTGATATAATCGTGCTAGGTTCATTTTGTATGAGGCCAGCCGACTATGGGCCAAGGTTTGTATGGTTGAAGTCAAGGCCGAATGATACGTGGCTTTTGAGGACTTAGGTCGGTTCACTACGAAACTTCACTTTTATGACATGGGTTGGACTACTGCTCTGCGCATCAAGGATGATGTTTATCCCAACCTGGTGCGTCATTTCTTTTGCAACTTGGGGTAGGAGACAAGGGAAGACGGTGTCCTACACCTTACCAGCAGGGTGAAGGGCGTCAACATTAGTTTGGATATTGACAGTTTGGCTACGATTTTGGGCGTATCCACTAAGGGAGCGCGGACTAACTATGGTCCTCGAGAGGACATAAATTGTCCACACCGCAGGTGGGAGACCATGAGGGAGACTCTCATTCAGCCAGATAAATTGGACTTGGAAGAGGGTAACATAAAGCCAGACTTCTTCCCCATTCCCAGGGTGATCAGTCGCATTGTACAACATAACATATTACCTAGGGCAGGTCACCGGGATGAGTTAAACTATTTTTCCATGTATGTAACCAACAACATTCTTCAAGGAGAGCGATTGTGTCTCTCCCACATCATTCTACGTCACATTTTATTCATCACCCAGCACTTGGGTAAAGGTAAATTACCCTATGACCACTTATTGACCTGTATTTTCACTCACTTTGGGATAGAGACGATTGGTAAAGAGATCAAAAATGGAAAGGAGTCTTCCCCCTTTGGCTGAACTTCCATCATTAAGATGAAGCTCTACGAGGTGGTGATGGAGGACCCTGTGCTCAAGGCCATAGGGAGACCGGAGCGGAGAGCACGACGCTGACACCCAATGGCTTATAGGGTAACTGCTCAGCAGGATAGTCAAGATGAGATGGACATCCCTGAAGGACAGGGAGCTTCCACTTCTGCGGCACCTATCAGGCCTCAAGGTCGTATGGCCCGTGTTGAGGAGATGTTTACTACTTTACAGACTCAGTTAGAGGAGTCGAAGAAGAATCAGTAGTCTACCCTCACCGAGTTAAGCAACCTAAAGACCACCCAAAAGACCATCTCTGAGACTTAGACCTTTATGTCTAATTGGCTGGATGACTTAGATACCTAGGTAGGATACATCCAGGATGCCATGATCACCGTAGGTCATCTTCATCATTACATCAGACGTAGATGCATTCCAATAGTAAGTCAGCAGAGTGGGCCTTTACCTCCCCCTACAGCTAATCCTTAGAGATCATAACTTTTTGTTAATCTTTCTTTTTATACTTATGATTACTATTCAACATTTTGGTATTAGGGAGATAAGAACTCAATCTTATGAGTCGTATTTTCCATCATTAGTAAAATTTTTGTACATGACATCGATAGGGTAACTATCTGGGTTGTGGACTTTACCCAATATATATATACACACACACACATATATATATATATATATATATATATATATATATATATATATATATATATATATATATATTTGTTTATTTATTTATTTATTTATTTATAGTTCTTATTTAATATTGTGTATTATTCTCTTCTTACAATGTGGTTTGAAATAAGGTATTATTTTTCTATTTACTATTGTTGGTTTATACATATCTTTCAAGTTTAATCCCAAGCATTTGTCATAAACACGTGTTAACACATGTGCAAGGGAAATCCGTAGGTAAAATCAGAGTAGTTGTGCTCTGATACCAAGTGTTGTCACAGCCCATTCTAAGGAATTGGACGTGATATCCTGGTCGACCCACAAAATAACATGAATACTTCTAGCAATCAACAACTACAGTGATCTACCATACAAATTACACAGTCTATACAAGCAATAACCACAATAATAATGAAAGGAAATAGAATAATAATAACAGAAGCAGTAATAAATGACAGATGCCACTAAGAGATATCATTTAATAAAGTAAGGTAACTCTTATGACATTTTACCACATAGTTCTTCACAAATACCATAATATATCATATACAATTATCGAGCATCAAGAGTAAATATGTAAATATTGTTTTGGATAGATCGCATTGTCTATCCATATCAAAGTCAAAAGTAAAAGAAAAAGTATAGAGAGGGGTGCATCAAGCGTAGACGCAATTATTGCAGGTGCAACCCTTGCCATGCTCTCCCACGGCATCCTCAGCAGCAGTGGCATTGCTAATCAACAAGTCCTCTATAAATTCAGCTACAATGTAGTCACCTGCAGTAACATCTACAAAAGAAGTATCGATACAAGGGTAAGCACCCATCCCAGCTCAGTGAGAAGTCAAGTATCACATGCATGCATCAGCCAATGAAATGAATTGAGTTCATTTATTAAGTCTCTAGCAGATATACTACTATAATGTCATATTGAGATTTAGCCAACGCTTTTGGTCCCTCCTACAACCGCTAGCCTCCAATTCTTATACATTTAGTAAGGTAGAAGAAGAATACGAAATCCCAAACCACTAAACTTCATCTACAAGTGAACCCCCATCCAAGTCTCCAAACTCTTTAGGCTCGTCACCTCCCACCATAGAGCCCGTATCACGTCAGCTATTGTACTCCAATACGTCACTGACTCTTCTTTCGGGTCACCCAACCATTGAAAGTATGAGTCTATGCTAGTATCTTAACCTATACTAGAAGGGTGTAGAAAATAGGATAATGTCACCACTTAGGACTATCATGTGTATCAATTCAAATAGGTCTATACTGTAAGAACCGTATCGTACTAACCTGATCTTACCACCTTGTATCAGGTCTTCCTATCATGGTCGAACCAAATGGACCAAATGCGCGAAGAAACAACAAGGCTAGGTATGAAATTGAACCCAAAATCATCTAATTAGGAGCGTGTGGTCGCATACCTAAAAAGGCGGGGTTAACCACACCTCAGAATAATGAGACCACTGGAGTTTGGGACGTGTGGTCGCAGTTTTTTGACATGTGGTCGACTGGTTCTGCGACCCCACGTGTGACCACACGATGTTATAATCGACTCCATGATTAGGAAACCTTCCTAATCTAAAGGGGGTTCTGGGTTCTTTCCTAATCAAAGTAGGACTCTATATGGAGGGTTTCCCTCTATATATAGGATGTCGTTTAGCCTCTTTCATTCTTTTAGAACTCAGACTGAAAGAGAGAGAAAGAGAGGAGGAGTAAGAGAAGGAGAATTGAAGAGGAAGACTAAGAGAAGGAATTTCAGAGAGAGCTCTGATTCTTCAGCAAGTTTAAGGTATGGAATCGTCCCTACATTAGTTGAATACCTAGAATAGATCATGGATGAAGTATTGATTCAAAGTAGGATCTCAACCATAAGACCCATTGACGGAAACTCAAAGGAAATCCATGAAGAGTAGGTTAGAGTAGATAATTATGAAAAATATGAAATTAAGGCCATAGATCAATCATAGGAAGGACCCAAGTGATAGTTCAAGGAATCAAATCATGAAGCGGTTAGACTAAGAATGAAAGTCGACCAAACACTCGTGCGGTCAAAGCTATGGTCGACCACACGAGGCACATGTGTCGACCACAAACCCTCGAAAAGTTTCCAGGGAGGGTGTGGTCGCATGTGTATGGTGGCATGATATGCGATCACACGTATCTACCCCACACCCTGTGGTCGCAGAAACTGAGACCATAGGTGCAACCACACCTACGACCACTCAGCTTCTTAAGGTCTGATTGATTCCAGATGAGACATTTAAACATTGTAATTAATGAATATGAACTCTAACTTAGAATCCATAAATTTATTAGGTTTTCAAGTGGTCTAAAAGTGATTTACAAAGCTTGGAAGAGGAACAACCATCGATCAAAGGTGAGGGAACAAGACCTAAACTAATTGGATAATAATAAACTATTTACTTTATTGAGTTCAATGCCATGATTGATTCTATGCTTGTATGCTTGTAATCTGCATCTCACATGTCATCCAATATTCCTGTTATTACTATTCATGCATATTTAATTCTGTTTATTTATAACATGATGATGATGATGATGATGCTAGGAATAGACATGTAAATGTATGTGTGTGGTTGGTGTGTTGGATGCGAGGGGAGCATCAGGAGGAGGAAGTGGCATGATGGTATTTGACCTCGTCACTAATCTCTAGCTCTATCTCTACTTAAGTCTTACCCAATAACATCGTCGTATTGCCATTACTTTAGCAGAACTATTACGTCATAGGGCATCAGGGGAGGTGGTCTCGGACCGTGTGGTCTCTGACTCTGTCGAGAGGCCTTAGCTCTATCTCTATGGACGTATTGAGGAATGCTGCGGTGAGGCCTTGGATACACTATTTGGCATTAGGATTGGTTAGTTGCGAGTCCAGTTTGCAAGCCCTCGCCAATAGGGGCTTATGTATTGATATGGGTAGCGCATCAGGGGAAATATTGGCGGTGTTTAGTCCGGACACTTTAGCTCTATCTCTATTCCATGGTGGGTGCATGTGGGACGAAAATGGTGTTTGATCCATTAGGTGGATTCACACACTCGTGTATAGAGGTACGGGGGCCACCAAACTTTTCTATAGCACATTGCAAACTTAAAAACCAGACCAAAGATATGAATTGAATGCATGCATATATTTGTTGCATTGTTTTGTTTGCTCATTGAGCCGTGATGTGTGCTCACCCTTTCAACGTCGAATATTTTTAGTTCTTGATGCAGGTCCTACTATGAAAGTTTACATGAACACGTCGACGAATGGATACGTAGCAGCGATGGACGTGGAAGCTATGGAAGAGGCGCATGATCCGTCATGCGAGTGCAACTCATGTGTTTTTTATTAGCTTAGTTGTTTAGTTATTGGAACATGTAGTTGATTATTCTACTTTATTTTATGTCTTGAGGCATATTGGAGATAATTGGATACTTAATTATGCTATCACTGTCAGATACTCAGTTCATTCGTATTAAAGATTTCTGCTATCGTTTATTTACTCTGATTTGGCTTGTGGAATGTATCTGGTTTAATTGAATGGGCACGGCCTATATGAGATCTTGGTTGAACCATTGGTCTATGGACGGTTCATCACACCGTTCTGGTTGGTTCAGAATTGGGGTGTGACAGCTTAGTATTAGAGCTCTCAGGCTCTGCTCTATTAAACGAAAATACTACCACAAGGGTCGTGAACTAAGTTAGGATAAATTAAAAATCGTAATACATATACACCATAAGCACCTGTGTTGTTGAGACATAAATTAAGAAAGAGAATAATGCACGTACGTAAGGGAGAAACAAATTTTGTAGTTATACCAAAAAGAGAATAAGAAAAATGTACATCCGAATCAGAGTATGGTCCACAACCTAGACAGTTACTCTGTAATATAAAAGGAAAAAGAAATAAACGATATCATGGAGCTAGAGGTGCTGGAGCAGGAGGTGCATCACGATCTCGATCATAGTCCTCAGCATATACTCTGGTAAGCCAGGCTACCTGAGTCTGGGTCACCTGGAAACTAGCTGCCAGATCCACTACCCTCTGATCCGTGGTACGCTAAGCCTCTCAAATCTCACGTAGCAGTTCCATCATGTCATCTGGTGGTGGGCGCAAAGGACCAGCCGAGTGAGAAGGAGCCTGAGAAGGGCCAGCTCCAGTGGAATGTTGTGGTGATGGAGGAGGTATGGCATCCACATCCATGAACATCCGATCATCATCCTCCTCATCATCACTCTCGTGGGCCTCTACTGCTACTGCTGCTACCGCCTCCACATCTGCTGCCTCTACTCGAGTAAAGGGACGTACCATAGGGTTTTTCTTCTCGTTACTGATCTGCACATCTCGCATCCCCATCCTGCAGATGGCCCCCAATCAAGGTCAACTGAAAAAGTGTCCTCGTAAATCCTCTCATCGACCAAATCTACCTGCAGGTGAGTGAGTAGAGTGGTGATCAAACGCCCATAGGGAAGGTTACCCATCAGATCAGACGTCGTGGCACGATGAATGGTCCTAATAATGATATAAGGAAGGCAGATAGGCTGCCTAGTACAGATGCACTACAGAAGGTACTAAGTCAACTGTGAAACCTTCTCATATTGTCCACTCTGGGGAATCAGGTTGTGCTGAATGATCTTGCAATACACTCGGGGCTCTGGACGTAGGTTAATTGCCTTCATCTGCCAACGATCGTCCTGAAGAATCTGGTTATCAATTTTTGTGTGCATTCGCACTGATTGGAACTGGGGTTCCTTGGGTGTGTTGTATACTAAGGGACCATCATTTGAGATACCCAGGATATCAGCCAACTCCTTGTAGTTAAATGAAACCTCTACCCCTTTAACTAAACTGGTGATCCTGAGCTCTTTGTCCCTATTTATATCCTCGGGGTCACCCTCCACCTGTAAATTACAGTAAAACTGTTTCACCAACTCAGGACAGATGCAACCCTCATACAGAATCACAGGGAGCCAGCCCATATCACCAAATGCCCCTCTACATCGAATAGGGCTAGGCTGGCCAAGTTGACACAACGACCCCCTTCCACTTTCTTGTGCTCATACCAGAGATACTGTGCCTCTGTTTCAATGGACCTGAAGTGGCGGCGATAGTGAACTCTGGGGACTTTAGTGCGAGCCATGTTGTCTGCAAGGACATAGACCAACAAGCAACATATCAAATATAGAGAAAATTTAAAATTTTGGCATTATGACGGCGTGATTAGCCAAAAGTTTCATTTCTTCCCAAATTCTTGGACTAGAGGACTCACATACATCCTAAGCCATTGCACAATGACCAATTTAGTAAGAACTTGTTGTTAATTAAAACGAATTAAAGAAAATTTGAGAAATGGTAAAAATCCCCAAATTCTAGGTCAAAACGTAAGTTTTTGATTGATTGACCCAAACCGACTGATGAAACCTAAATCTCTTAAAGGGATTTTGTTCGTTGGGTGCCCAATAGCAAGGGTTATCAATAAAAATTGAATTTTTACGGATAAATAGAATTTAATTGGGAAAAGATCAAAATGGCCAATGAAAACCTAGAATGAATCGACAAAAGAATAATGGGAATGTGGAACTTACCAAGGAGATGAGGAATCCGAGGTTGATGGAAGAAACTTCACTCTAGGTGGGTGGTCAGTACTGTAGCAACTCAGTGGAGACGAGTTGAGTTGTGAACAGTAGAAGACAAAAGAGAAAATAAAGAAAATGGCTCGAAATGAGATTTTAAAAACCTGATTTGGTGTCATGCGGTCAAGAATTCGATCAAAAATGCGACCCCATGATCGACCACAGGCTATCGGTGAGCTGACAGGGTTCGTGAGGTAGCAACCCTGTGGTCGCATATAATGCGACCCCACCCATCGACCCCACGATGAAAATGCCCTGTTTTGACTGAATGACTTTAAAAATTAAAACTTTGCCTTGTTTATTTGGAAATTAACTTGAGATTAACGTATATTATGCTTGCCTCATATGTTTCCTTGATTTTCAGACACTACCACTGTCGAAAACAGGAAATGGCTGGCCGTAGAGTAAGTAGAAGTAAATAGAATGTCAACCCATTGATGGATTCATAATTTTATATATTTATTTCCCTTATTTTTAGTCTATTTAACATATTATATGTCTTATGGTACTCATTTGTGATGATTCCTTATATATAAGACATTCGTGGAAAGTATTGATAATTTATGTTTAAAATAAAAAAATTCTGATATATTCAATAATGACCTTCTGAATTTCATGCAGGTTTTTAATATATGGAAAAAAAATTTAGAAATCAAACGTGATCTAAAAATATGATCTGGAAAGCTGATTTGAATTCAAACCAGAGAAGGAAGATTACCACACATAGAAGGTTTAGTATTGGAAGGATTTGATTGATTGTCATAAATCTTGAAGAGAATATATACCTCTATAGAATATTACAAAGATTGACAGGTTTAGGGGTGGCATTTGGTTAATAATGGAATGATTCTCTATCTAATCTAGGCAAGAGGATTTTGTTTAATCTTTATTTCCATGTAATAAGATTATCAATTCTAGACATACCAGTTTTAATCTTCTCTACTCTGGCTATTTAAGCAATGTAAAGGCTACGTAATAGAGCATCCAAGAATTATTGAGAAGATAGTTTTATTTCCTTTGTCTTTCTTTTCTATCATGTCTAGCTAAGTTCGTTAGTCGATTCAAGGGGAATTCAATCCGGTTAGTAAAATTGTGAGACTCTGTTCTTAATTTTAATTATTCTTCAATTCAAATATCTGTGTTTCTTGGTTTTTCAAGTTAATGACTGTATGATTCAGTTTATTAAGGCCCCGTTTGATAACACTCCAGCTCCTTACTTCTTAGCTCTGGAGCTAATCCGGAGTAGAATGACGATTGATAAATACGGTTCAAGTTTTGACTCCCATGGAGTGAACCGCTCCAAAAATGTCTCTGGGAGCTAAAAAACTGGAGCTAAAAAAACTTACTTCTCTTGCTCTGGAGCTATTACTACTACTGACTGTCATCCACCACTAGCACTGCCATCATCACCACCACCCCTCCACCGCCACCATCCCCACCACCACCCACAGTCGCCACCACCACCAGCACCACCACCGCCGCAGCCACCACCACCACCACCGCTGGCCCCACCACCACCACCACCCACCACTTACCAGCACTGCCACCACCACTACCCACCACCTTCCACCATCGCCGCCACCACCACCCACCACCTTCCACCATCGCCACCACTACCACCCACCACCTTCCACCATCACCGCCACCACAACCACCCACCCACCACCTACCACCACTGCCACCACTGCCTCCATCGCCACCACCACCGCCACCACCACCACCCACCACCACCGCCGCCACCACCACCCACCAGCACTGCCGCCGCCACCACCCACCAGCACCACCACCACTACCACCACCCCCCACCTCCACCAGCACCACCATCGACACCACCACCAAACAGTATTCTGGAAGCATAGTCTTTTGATTTTGGAGCAGCGTTATCAAACAACATTCTACTCCAAAAATCCTGACTCTGGAGAAGAAGTAGAAAACAACTCCGGACCAGAAGTAGCTCCATGGGAGCTGGAGTGTTATCAAACGGGGCCTAAGAGGCCTATTAATTGAGTGAGTTGTGTGGTTTATAGCTAACCTGAATCCATAATCCGTAATTGTTATGGTGTTCAGGATAAGTAGCAGTTGAGCAGAACAATTATGATCCAAGTTTTTGTTACTTGCTTAAAGGAAACATAGAATGAATTAAATAATCTGACGCTTGTTAGATTGTTGTTCATCTTTAACTCCCTCCGAGAGTGTAATGCTATCAGTAAATTCATGAGGAATGCTTAATACCAATTGGTTTATTAATAAGAATTAAATTGTGTGTTGGACTCAAATTAATGAAATTAGGAAAGGTAAGGATTGTTTGACTTTTTGATAATCCTTGGTTAAATATTTGAATAGAGAATAATATATATATATATATATATATATATATATATATATATATATATATATATATATATATATGAGGTCAATGATCAATTTGCAGCCGTGAGTAAATTTCCTTGAATCGACATCATCTTCCATTGAATTTTTGTTACTTAATTTTGTTGTCAATTAAATTACGGAAGAAACCCCCCCCCCCTTTCTTGGTAAGTAGACAATTTGATTAACTAGTCTCTGTGGATCGACCTTTACTTATCATTATAATTCATTATAGGTAGAGTAATTTATTTTTGGTTGCGCTCGATACGCATCACCCATCTATGACAATGAAGGTCAATAAGGATAGGAAGGAAATATTGAAACTCAACATGTTGCGCCTCAGAATGTTCATACCCAAGCCAATCCAACCAACTTACATGCACCAACTACGGATTTGGCTATGGTGGTGATGAATTTGGCACAGCAAATGCAAGCCAACATGCAAGCGGCTATGGGGATTGCTTTTCCAATTGCAAACACAACACCTTCACCTGCGGGATAAGCTAATACGACACTTGGTGGTAGCAACACTGTACCCCGACCACTGCAAACACCAGCAGTACAAAACCAAGTGCCAAACCCTGAAGCACTGCAAAGCGGGTATAACCAAGGTAATTATTAGTACCAACCGCCTATGTGTGAGGCATATGCACAGTATCAGCTTGATCACTCCAGACTGATCGAGTGTTTCCTAAAGTTGAAGTCGAAGGAATTCACAGGAAAACCATCAGATCCATTGTGGCCAGCTCACTAGATCGATGAAATGGAAGGGAACTTTCTGATGATGACTATAAATTAAGAAGAGAAGGTATTGTGTGCCACATTTATGTTGAAAGGTAACGCACACCACTGGTAAAAATCAAATAGAAGTTATCTGTTAACAAAGCACGCCCAACTGACATGGGTTATTTATAAAGAAGCTTTCTTCGAGAAGTATTTTCCAAGGAGTTTTAGATATCAAATGGAAAAGGAGTTTCTGAGTCTGTATCAGGGACAGATGACAGTAGACGCTTATCAGCAGCGTTATGAGGAGCTGTTCTTCTTTGCTCCCTCTAGCATGCAGGAAGAAGATACCAAAACCCGAAGGTTCGTCATGGGACTTAGGGGAAGCATCCGTGAGCATGTATTGGGATTAGAAAGAAAATATATAACGAAGCAGTATAGATTGCTCGAGTACTGAAATCAAGCCAGAGGGAAAGCTACCTTGCTTAGAATAGGGGTATTAAAAGGCCTAATGGAAATACATATAACGGAGAGAACACCAAGACATTCAAACCCTTTTATAGTCAAGGCTTTAGTACTGTATCCAAAACTACCCCAACAGCTCAACCTCAACAAAAGCAAAACAGTGCTGGAGTTAAATGCTTCAACTGTGATCAAGTAGGACATTATTTAAGGGAGTGTCCTAAGCCAAGGAAGCAGCTACAGCAAGAAAAGGTTTATGCAGTTACTTCTGAGGATGCTGTCGCATCGCCTGATATGGTCACAGGTATGACCTGAACCTTTCGTTTTGTACTACCTTGTGTGAGCATGTAGACTAAATTAAATCAAATCACAGGTATCGTGCCTATTAATGGCTTATCCGCCAGAGTACTCTTTGACTCTGGAGCTACTCATTCTTTTATATCTATGTCTTTTGAAAAGAAGTTAAATCTACCCCTCAGACCTTTAGACTGCAAACTGCTTGTACGATCACCTATGGGATTAGAAGTGGAACTAAACAAAGGTTATGGACCATGTCTAGTTCTTATCGACGAGAAGATTTTGGAGGCAACCTTAATCCAACTCGAGATGGTAGACTTTGATGTTATCTTTGGAATGATTGGTTAGCTCAGCACTCCGCAAACCTATTATGTGCGAAAAAGAAACTGACATTTGAAGACAAGGAAGGAGCAGAGTTTAGTTTACGGGAACCAAATTTTCTTGTAAACGAAAGCTCACCCTCTCTACATTAAAGGCTAGAAAATGCCTCGAGAAATGAGGAATTAAGTATCTAGTATCAGTGGTCGACCTCACCAAGGAAGCACCACGAATGGAGGATATTGAAGTTGTACATGAATTTTTAGATATATTTCCTGAGGAACTACCAGGACTACCACCTGACGAGCAACAGAGTTCGTTATAGAACTTATACCCGGAGCCGCACCAATATCTAAAGCACCCTATCAAATGGCTCCTACTGAACTAAAGGAATTAAAAGTACAGTTACAAGAATTGCTGGATCAGGGTTTTATCAGACCAAGCATCTCACCATGGGGAGCACCAGTATTGTTTGTGAAAAAGAAGGACGGTAGCGTTCGACTGTATATGGATTATCGAGAATTGAATAAGCTTACAATCAAGAATCGGTACCCGTTGCCTCATATCGATGACTTATTCGATCAGTTGCAAGGTGTCAAAGTGTTCTCCAAAATTGATCTTCGATCAGGATATCATCAGTTGAAGATTAAGGAATGTGATATTCCAAAGACAGCATTCAGAACCAGATATGGACATTATGAATTTTTAGTCATGTCTTTTGGATTGGCTAATACACCTGCGTCTTTTATGGAACTTATGAACCGACTGTTTCATGACATCTTGGACACCTCAGTTATCGGTTTCATAGATGACATATTGATATACTCCAAGGATGAGGTAACTCATGCAACAGATCTTAGAGCAGCTTTACAACGACTAAGGAAAGAAAAGCTTTATGTTAAATTCAAGAAATGTGAGTTATGGTTAAAAGAAGTGCAATTCTTAGGTCATGTGGTATCTGTAGAAGGAATTAAAGTAGATCCCAACAAGATTGAAGCTATTGTAAAATGGGAAGCACCTAAAAATGTAGTAGAAATTAGAAGTTTCTTAGGTTTAGCCGGGTATTACCGACGATTCGTGGAAGATTACTCTAGAATCGCCGTACCTTTCACCAGTTTGACTAAGAAAGGAGAAAAGTTTGTTTGGATCGACAAATGTGAGGAAGGTTTCCAAACATTGAAGGCTAGATTGATATTAGCTCCCATCTTGACCATTTCGACTCCAGGACAACCATTTACCTTGTACACCGATGCGTCCGGGTTAGGTTTGGGATGTGTGCTAATGCAAGGAGAGCAAATAATTGCGTATGCTTTAAGACAACTGAAGACACAGGAGAAGAACTACCCTACTCATGACTTGGAACTAGCAGCAGTTGTACATGCCGTCAAGATATGGAGACATTATTTGTATGGAGAGAAATTTCAGATTAAATCAAATCATAAGAGTCTTACTTATCTTTTCAATCAAAAAGAGTTGAACATGAGACAGAAGAGATGGTTGGAGTTGCTAAAAGATTATGATTACGATATCCAGTATCATCCAGGGAAGGCTAATGTCGTTGCTGATGCGCTAAGTAGAAAAACAATGACAAAATCCCAGGAAAAAGTTAGCACAAATAAGACAATGTATGTCACAGGAAAAGTATTCAATTACAGTAATGAGCAGTTTGTGATAGATACACTGAATGGATCAACCAACCAAGGGTTTATTCATCGATTTTTAAATATATTTGCCACATTGAAGATTGTACCTGATCTGATAGATGAAGTAAAAATAGCTATTCAGTCAGACCCCTATCTGAGATTAGTGCAAGAAGATCATGAAAAAGGTAGGACCAACCCTGACTTCACCTTGGACCTTGAAAAGGTGTTAAGAAATAAAGGGAGAGTATGTGTTCCGGAAAGTGAAGACTTGGATATTAGACAAAGACTTATGAAGGAAGCCCACACCACTACTTATTCGGTACACCCTGGAAGCACGAAGATGTACCATGATTTAAAGAAACTTTATTGGTGGAGAGGAATGAAAGCGGATGTAGCTAAATTTGTGTCTCAATACCTGAATTGTCAACAGGTAAAGGCTGAAAGGCAAAGACCTGCAGGATTGTTGCAGCCACTGCCAGAACCGGCATGAAAATGGGACTGCATCATTATGGACTTCGTCACCGGGTTACCATTGACTCCCCAAGTAGTTGACACGGTCTGGGCGATTGTGGATCGTTTGACTGAGACTACTCGTTTCATAGCTATACGACGCCCGCGTTATCAATGGAATGAATGAAATGATTAGCTAACCCTTCAAGGTCTATGAAGTCTTTCCATAGTATACCCTAGAGAGGTTAGCTAAGCTATATGTGGATAATATTGTCAGATTACATGGTGTACCTGAAAGCATCGTGTCCGACAGAGACCCACGCTTTACCTCAAGGTTCTGGGAAGGATTGCAGAAGGCTATGGGAACTACATTGAAGTTTAGCACGGCATTTCACCCTCAGACTAACGGACAGTCGGAGCGTACTATTTAAATTCTAGAAGACATGCTCTGAGCTTGTATTATTGATTTCAAAGGATCATGGGATGAGAAGCTACCATTGATCGAGTTCGCCTATAACAACAGCTATCAGGATACTATATAGATGTCACCCTATGAAGCACTGTATGGTAGGAGTTGTCGAACTCCTTGTTTTGGAATGAAATCGGAGAACTAAGAATTATGGGCCCTGAATTTATGAAAGAAACTTGTAAAGTAGTTGACATAATCAGGGAAAGAGTTAGAACAGCTTAAAATCGTCAGAAACAGTATGTAGATAATCGACGTCGAGACCTTGAGTTCGTCGTAGGTGATAAGGTATTCCTGAAAATATCACCTATGCAAGGCTTAAAATAGTTCAGACAGAAAGGAAAACTAAGTCCAAGGTATATCAGGCCAAATGAGATTCTAGCTAAACGTGGAAAGGTGGCGTATCAGTTAGCACTACCCTCATCCATGTCAAGTGTGCATGATGTATTTCATATCTCATTACTAAAGAAGTACATGTGAGATCCAACACACATCCTAACAGTGGATCCACCGGGTCTAACTGATGATTTGACATTCGAAGTAGCACCAATCGAAATTACCAGTCAAAAGGTTCAACGTCTATGCAACCATGATATTTACTATGTTAAAGTTACTTGGAGGAGCCAAGACGTGGAAGAGATCACATGGGAAGAAGAGAATGCTATGCGAAAGCAATATCCTTACCTTTTCGACTCGGACGGTATGTGTAAATTTTGAGAATAAAATTTATAAAAGAGGGGGGAGTTGTAAAACCCGTATCGTACTAATCCGGTCTTACCACCTTGTATCAGGTCTTCCTATCATGGTTGGACCAAGCGGACCAAGTGCGTAAAGAAACCACAAGGCTAAGTATGAAATTGAACCCAAAATCATCTAATTAGGAGCGTGTGGTCGCATACCCAAAAAGGTGGGGTCGACCACACCTCAGAATAATGAGACCATTGGAGTTTGGGACATGTGGTCGCAGTTTTTGGACATGTGGTCGACAGGTTCTGGTACCCCACGTGTGACCACACGATGTTATAACCGACTCCGTGATTAGGAAACCTTCCTAATCTAAAGGGGGTTCTGGGTTCTTTCCTAATCAAAGTAGGACTCTATATGGAGAATTTCCCTCTATATATAGGATGTCCCCTAGCCTTTTTCGTTCTTTTAGAACTCAAACTGAAAGAGAGAGAAAGAGAGGAGGAGGAAGAGAAGGAGAATTGAAGAGGAAGACTAAGAGAAGAAATTTCAGAGAGAGCTATGATTCTTCAGCAAGTTTAAGGTATGGAATCGTCCCAACATTAGTTGAATGCCTAGAATAGATCATGGAGGAAATATTGATTCAAAGTTGGATCTCAACCATGAGACCCATAAACGAAAATTCAAAGTAAATCCATGAAGAGTAGGTTAGAGTAGATAATTGTGAAAAATATGAAATTAAGGCCATAGATCAATCATAGGAAGGACCCTAGTGATAGTTCAAGGAATCAAATCACGAAGGGGTTAGACAGAAAATGAAAGTCGACCAAACACTCGTGTGGTCGCAGCTATGGTCGACCACACGAGGCACATGTGTCGACCATACGCCCTCGGGAAGTTTCCAAGGAGGGTGTGGTCGCATGTGTGTGGTCGCATGATATGCGACCACACGTATCTACCCCACACCCTGTGGTCGCAGAAACTGAGACCACAGGTGCAGCCACACCTGCGATCACTCAGCTTCTGGAGGTCTGATTGATTCCAGATGGGACATTTAAACACTGTAATTAATGAATATGAACTCTAACTTAGAATCCATAAATTTATTAGGTTTCCAAGTGGTCCAAAAGTAATTTACAAAGCTTAGAAGAGGAACAACCATCGATCAAAGGTGAGAGAACAAGACCTAAACTAATTGGATAATAATAAACTATTTACTTTATTGAGTCCATTCCCATGATTGATTCTATGCTTGTATGCTTGTAATGTACATCTCACATGTCATCCAATATTTCTGCTATTACTGTTCTTGCATATTTAATTCTGTTTATTTATAACATGATAATGATGATGATGATGCTAGGAATAGGCATGTGAATGTATATGTGTGGTTGGTGTATTGGATGCAAGTGGGGTATCAAGGGGAGGACGTGGCATGGTGGTCTTTGACCTCATCACTAGACTCTAGCTCTATCTCTACTCAAGTCTTGCCCAATAATATCGTCGTATCGCCATTACCTAAGCAGTACTATTACGTCGAAGGCATCAGGGGAGGTGGCCTCGGACCGTGTGGTCTCTAACTCTGTCGAGGGGCCTTAGCTCTATCTATATGGACGTATTGAGGAATGCTGGGGTGAGGCCTTGGATACACTGTTTGGCATTAGGATTGGTTAGTTGCGAGCCCAATTTGCATGCCCTCGCCAATAGGGGCTTACGTGTTGGTATGGGTAGGGCATCAGGGGAAGTGTTGGCGGTGTTTGATCCGAACACTTTAGCTTTATCTCTATTCCATGGTGGGTGCATGTGGGACGGCAATGGTGTTTGATCCATTAGGCGGATTCACACACTCGTGTATAGAGGTGCAGGGGCCACCAAACCTTTCTATAGCACATTGCAAACTTAAAAACTTGACCAAAGATATAAATTGAATGCATGGATATGTTTGGTGCATTGTTTTGTTTGCTCACTGAGCCGTGATGTGTGCTCACCCTTTCGACGTTGAATATTTTTAGTTCTTGATGCAGGTCTTACTTGGAAGATTACATGAATACGTCGACGAATGGATACGTAGTGATGATGGACGTGGAAGCTATGGAAGAGGCGCTTGATCCGTTGTGTGAATCGTGCGTGCGAATGCAACTCATGTGTTTTTTATTAGGTTAGTTGTTTAGTTATTGAAACATGTAATTGATTAGTTTACTTTATTTTATGTCTTGAGGCATATTGGAGATAATTAGATACTTAATTATACTATCACTGTTAGATACTCAATTCATTTGTATTAAAGACTTCCGCTATCGTTTATTTACTCTGATTTTGCTTGTGGAATGTATCTGGTTTAATCGAATGGGCACGGCCTATACGAGATCCTAGTTAAACCGTTGGTCTATGGACGGTTCATCACACCGTTCTGGTTGGTTTAGAATTGGGGTGTAACATGCACCCCAGCAGAGACCCCTGTCTCTACTCCCATGGATCATCGTGTGCCCGCTAAAGTGCTAGCAAATCCAACATTATGTGAATACCCATGCTCGCATACACCACACGCACCATCATACATGGGTGATCATATACATGTAAGCTAAATAGGTCCATACCCCAACAAAGACCCCCGACATCACTCCCATGGACCACTGTGCCCCACTAGGGTAATGACAATAAAATAACGTGGCTCGTGTATTGTGCTCCCACATGCCACATGACTATCATACCCAAACAACAATCATTATACAAAGCGTACATAGTTATTGTTATGCAAATGTATGCTCAATAATAACAGTTTTGGATGGCATGTTATAAGCATAAACATAGCATGTTATAAATAGAAGCATGGCATGTTATGAGTATAAAAGTAGACATGTTAATATGCCCCTAATTACTATGGACCCGACCCATCACCTGATAGTACTTAAAGTATAGCAGCAGTGCAAAGCCAAACAGGAGGCTAATCACTTTGCCCGAGTTCAACACCTATTTAATTTGATAATGATTCATTAGTTGGGTGTATAACTCTTAATCAATATGGACAAGCCCTTTATGCCCCTACACAGGTCCCAAGATAAGTCAGGAACCCAATGGTTAGTCCAATAAATCCTAACTAAGCAAATAAGTATTCTGAACCAAAAACAGATGGAAGCTCCTACGTCCTCCAGTTCTTCCCTCTACCAAACAGTTAGGAGAATTGTCCAGTTTTTCAATTAAACTGGAGGGTGTAGACAGATGGTGTGTCATCCTGCACATCCTCTGGATAACCTTTTGTAATCAAGTACACATTACAATGAGAAAACAGAAACTAATCCGGAGGCAAAACCGGATGGTATTCCCTCCAACTTACCCTCCGGATACCTATCATGCTAATAAGACCAAGTATATAGAGCCTCCGATGAATTCTAGAGGATAAGCCTCTTGTGTCTTTGAAGGATATGCTCCCGGTGAACATCCTCCAGATCAAGCTCAGTGATCACTCAAATAGAGTTTTGGAATCTCCATTGTTGGGGCATTTCATCCCAACACTCATACCATGGTTTTTGGTCAGTGGGAATCATCTTCCCAATCTAGGGGAAGATATTAGACACCATTGACTCATTCCATCCCCAACAATGAGGTGGGTGAACATCCTTTTCTCTAGGGTTCTGTTTCTTGGTCATTCCATTAATGGTGGCCATTAATGGTGGAGTGTTCCACTACTAAGTCTGCCATGGCTGTTGGAAGAGAGTGAGGTATAAAATCTCTTCCAAAAGGGGCAAACCACCTATCATACTAAAGTATGGTTTACCTCCATTAATGGTGACCATGAATAGAGGAACAAATCCTCATTAGGTGTACCATTATGCTAGAGGAGAGAGAAAAAGTGAGTGAGGTGGACTTACCTCATAAGAGAGAAGCTAGGACACAAGCTTGAGCTCCCTCACACTTTCCAAAGCCTCCTTCATAAATCCCAAGGTCTAAGGAATGAAATAAGGATTAGAATCCCCTATTTATAGAATCTCGAGGAGAGAGAGTGTCTTACACACTTGATTCTTGCACACAAACCAAGGGCAAGCTACCAAGTAGTGTTCCATCCGATAGATCCTCCGATTAGGCCAAATTATTACCCTTCGATCTGTAAGATGAGCTTCTATGCATTGAGATGTATGTGGGGCCACCCTAGGCCAATTTTAGTGTATTTACATGTCATGTATGTATAGAGAGACTCATCTAAGACTTAAACATATCCATTGGATCCATGTTGAGTGCCCCATCAGTTTGAGTGTTGAGACCTAGCACAAGAGGAATCCCAGGTTAGTAGTGGATTCTGGGTATAGGTCTCACATGCATACTTGGTGTGAGAACCATAAGTTTTCTTGCTTGCAAGGAGAATGCACAATGATTGGTTTTGAGTCACCACTTAGATTAGGGTCTAAGACTCATAATTGACTCTTGATGAGATCTGTAGATAGGGAACATAGTTATAAATATTTCTGGGAACGTGTCAAGGTATGGTCTAGGAAGGTGCTAAAAACTCTGGTCCGTCTGGTTAAACCAGCCTTTGCTTTGGCTTAATATATTAAGTAATTGGATAATGGATCCCTTACAATCACATCATATAATCTCACATGAAATAGATGGGGAGCACCACAGTCGGCCATTTGGGCTGCCTAGCAGCATAGGAGAGAGAATCTTAAGAGACAAAATGCATGAACATGTGTTCTGTTGTGACCAGAATCAGCACATCGTCTTCATGGCCGGGCCGGCTTCGAATCAAGCTAAGCTACAAAAAGCTTCTGGCACTCGATTTTACCCCCAACCCGCCACCTATCCTATCAGCTTAGAAGCAAGCTACCTATCGCCTATCTCACCCCCCCTAGACATAAAGGGAAAGCGAGCAGCAAGCAGCAGTTACGATGATTGGATACCTAAAGGATAATCCATAGGTGAAAAGAGTGAGGGCACAAGAGTGGTTAGGGATTTTAGAGAAACCTTTCCTTCTCATGTGATCTTTTATGTTCTTAGATTTCAAAATTGCTTCACTTTAGAGTTTGTAATTAGTGTTTTCCTTTATAGCTCGAGCTTGGAATGGTTCTTGGCATACAAGCAGGTGGTAAGGTATGAAGTATGTCTGACCACTTAGCATCCCATCTATGATAAGACTGAAATTCCCTCCACCGACCATCGCTCAACATGCTTAGCTTCTACAGGGCAGTATGGTGTTCCTATGCTGTTCGGCTTTAAGCATCATGCGATGCATTTGATTCTACTAATTTTGTTGTCATGGAAGCCATTAAATGCCATCGACTATCATGCTCTCAGAATATGATGTTTAAGTATTAAATGTTGCGATGTGGTGTGCCCTTCGTAGTCAATGCTTGGTAAAGTAGTGCCATTAAATGCAAGCTTCCTGAGTCACCGTCGGAACATTTATTGTGATGGCTTTCTACTACACAACATTTATTTCGCATACCATGCCTTGAGGTAATCGCATTGATTACAGTGATGTCCTTCTGATAGTCCAGTCTAAGGCCATCTTGCTCTAAGTTTCTTGGCTCGGAGAACGTTGATTAGAGAGGTGCTCGGGGTGAAGGTACCGCACCGCCAATGGCTAGTTTTGTGCCGAGCTTCCATGCATCGGTTTAATTTGCTCCCAACATGGTCTAAGATGATTAAGTCATTATGGGGGATTAGGATCATGAAAAGTTAAAAAAAAAAAAAATATGTTAAATTGGTGCCTAAAATACATCAACATTATCACATGCGATAATGAGGTATTTCATGTTTGAATACATGAAATAATGATGCTAAGCCACCCACAAACATGAAAATTAAATCCTTATCTAGGTTATTCACATCCTAGATCTATGGAATTGAGGCATAATGAATCATATCTCCATCACCATGAGAGGTAATGAAGATAGACTATAATGCCCCAAATCTCATATGTGGATTCTCAAGCATCACTCAAACAAATAACATTTAAGATAAAAAAGTAATGGTAGATAACCACCACTAATGTCTACTAAAGGCAATCAATACCAAGCTTTAAAACATTATGGCAGGAGTCTTAAAAAAAAACAAAACCAGCAAAGGCCTTCTCTCTCTACAAAACTGCTTGGTGACTATCTAGCTAGTTTAAATGAAAATAAACAACAAAGTCCTTAAACTTAATTACATGTATCAGTCATAACATGGCTCAATCCAAAGTAAGTCAAATAAATGAATGTTCATCTAACTACTATGACCCTCCCACAAAACAGGGTTCTCCTTTGCACCACTCCTCGGCAGGTGTTTCAATGAGTTCTTCCTCCTCTGAAAAATAACATAAGCAACCATGGCATGAGCTATAAGGCGTAGTGAGATTGATACATCTACTATAAGTATTATAAAGAAGAATTAGGAGGGTGGGGGTGGGTTTGAATGACCTGATCCATGAAAACAAAAGGTTTTGGTAATGTAGTTAGACAAGCCAAGTCATCAACAAGGCTCTAGGGGAGTTTGAAAAGGAGGGTGTCGAAGGAAAGGTCAACATAGAGGGTTTAGGGTTTACCTAAAGAAGGCCCTTACCGTTTCTAGATAGGGTTTGGGAAGAGGGAAACTAGGGGTTAAGAGACCTTGAAGGGGTAATATCTTTATCCCCAAGGATTGAGGGCTTAGAGTGTAGTTCATCAAGTTCCAGGGCGGAAAAGGTATTCTTCAAAGGGACAGAGAGGTCATCTCTGATAGCAGCAACAAAAAGGGAGGATCTATTAGAGTAATAATTGCCACACAAAAGTCAACATCCTTCTAGGTTACAAAAACCATAATCATGGAGTAGGGAGGTTTGCTGCACAAGATGAACCATTTCCAAAGAAACGAAGCCACTGACAGTGGATGGACCATTGGTATCATGGTTACTGCCATCTTCATCCTCGAGCTACTCTCCTGCCTGCAAGTTCCGGTTGACAGGCTTGGTCGGGGAATCCCTCTTGCATGCTGCATCATCACAAGCTCTGTCTCCTAATCACACCTCCAGCAACTATATCTCTACGCGCAATCAGTCTCCATTCTTTCAGTACCTATGTACATCTACTTTGGGTAGCCACCATGGGGCAAGAAACTTTACGATGACCAAAAACATTGCAGGAAGAATACTGGGCTGATTTCCAATCATATAGGACAGCCTAGTGGAAGACATTTCCCAAATAATCAACAATCTTAACTTTGTCCTTTAAAATATTATCTACAGAAAACCTAAAGCACACCCTGGCATAGGCCATTCTTTGCTTTAGTATTGTGGGGAAATCAATATGTAGAGGTTTCCCCAGGACGAAGAAAATCTTGCTCAGTGAGTTCCTACTCCACAAATGCAACAGAAGCCCGAGAGGGAGATCCATAAGGCTACTGCCTTAACCCCTTTACAGTTTAACTTTAAACTTCTAACCCACGGTCGGAGGTAAAGAGGTTTGTTTGCCACCTGATAAACTCCTCTTTCCATGACCCGACTTAAGTCTTCTAGGTCTGAGAAAATGAAGACAAAGCTATTATTGGTCAAAAAGAAAGTGTCTAATGTACCTTAGGGTCGCCAAAGCTTTTCCACTGTCTTTTGGACAAGTGTAAACCCTGGCTTCCTGCTAAGAAAAAAACTAATTAAAGCTGAGTTAGTTTACACACCTCATTGCCACATCACTGGCTTCGCACTTACTATAAAACTCACTATCCTCTTCCCAGAATGCGGGGGGGAGGGGGTTGGGTTCCATCTGCTCCTTCAATACATTAATAGTTGAGCTAGTCTGGAAGAGCTTCTTACTCTATGAAGCATCAGCTGGCATCTTGGAAGCTGAGGGAGAGTTAAACCTAGCATCCTCACCACCCATGGCATAGTCACTTAACGCTTCATCTCCATCAACTACCTTACCAACATTCTCCAAAATTGAGCCATCATCTACTCCATCACTTTGCTGAGTAACAGGAAAAGGAACCTGTAGACCTTCACCATAAACAATTCCATTATCATAACCAGTTTCTACTGAAGTTGCCTGATTTTGTTGGAGGAGGGAGGAGGAGAAGGGGGGAAGTCCTCCTGGCCATCCATCCTTGCTAGAGCACCACTATTGGCCAGCCCAGACTAGAAAACCCCTTCAAAGGGGGGTGTATCCTGGTAATCTAACTGTCACCAACAGAGTCATACTAATGTCAATACAATGACTTAACAACAAGTTGTTTTTTCCCTCAATAGGTTGATCCTTCCTTAGTTTGTAGTTAACTGGGAGATGAATCTGCCGACATATTGCATTTGTCCTAGAAATTTTTTGAATTCTTTTCCAATCTTTGGGGGGGACATATTTTGGATAGCCTTGATCTTGGATGGGTCTGCTTCTACTCCTCTCTCACTGACTAGGAATCGTAGAAGTTTTCTTACGGTTGCCCCATATATGCATTTATGTGGGTTTAATCGTAAATTGTATAGCTATCCGGTATAAGATTTCCTCAATGCCTCCTGATAGCTTTCTCAGTCCTTGAATATGACTATCATGTCATCTACATAGAATTCTACTTCCTTATGCATAAGGTCATGAAAGATAGTCATCGTTGCCTTTTGATAGGCCCAAGCATTCTCGAGTCCAAAGAGCATTACCTTGTATCAGTAGGTTCCCAACTATGTAGTGAATGACATTTTCTCCTTATCCTCATGGGCCATCTTGACTTGGTTATATGCTGAAATTCCATCCATGAAGGATAGGAGTGTGTGTCCTTTTGTATTATCCACTAGCACATCTACCCTTTTACTTGCAAGCCTTCATCACCTCTTCCACGATTACTATCACACCGCAATTCTGATATATGTATAATGCGGAGTATGACCAGACTGACACACATTTTAAATGCGGTCCAACCCAGAACCACATAAGCTGTGTGCAACTCCACCAACCCCACACTAGTTTAATGTAATGAAGGATGAATCAGAGTAATACATTTAGCGGAATAATAAACTAAGAAAATTGAGTTGCTATTGATAATTAATAAATAAAACTTTTTCGTATCTTATCCTTGTTCAAACCAAACCAAATCAATCCCATTCGTAAATGAAACCACAAAATACTTGGTCCATATTAAAATAATTGCTTAATATACTAAAATAAAACAAAGTAAAGAAATCTCTTCGCGGCATTTCCTCTACTTGAACACGCACACATCACATTCACAATCCACATCGTGTTCTTCCTCCTCCAACGTCTGCGCACCCAATTGGGCAAGGTTGGCAATGACAGGAGCATTCATGTAATCAGCAACGGTTGTTTCTACAACATCATCTAAAAAGAAAGGCGTACACAAGGGTAAGCTCTTTAACTTGAGCTTAGCGAGAAACAGACAAGCAAGCAAGCAGTAATCCATTAACTATACACAACAATAATTTGATATAATGTATGCCACGTGCTATGGTAAGGCTTGGTCACACTTACCAAAGCTGACCACAACCACCATGCACGGGAGATAATGGACACTCACCCAGCCTACTCTGATAGCACTGGTGAAGCCACACGTCTCCCACTACGATTAGTGATAGAGCAGAAGTCCGATACTCCAATGAATACTATAGACCCTTTCCCCTCATCCCCCATCACATACTAGTACTTAACACTCTACTGGCCAGGGTTGCACACATGGGTAATGCCACTAACTAAGATCCTACATGTCATCAATGTACCCCCAACGCTAACCCAACAAGAATCCCAGGCCGTCCGTGTACCCCCTCCTAAACGCTATCATCCCGCTAAGGTATGAGGGAAATACATGACAAGGTTTTCCTAATGGGTCTGATCCAGCGGTCCTCGACTGTTTCACAACTTCCCATATAGACATCAACATCATACATTCACAGCAGTCTTATTTAAATGCAAATGTATGCAACATACAGATATTAGATGACATGTTATACAATCAATGGATGTAGCATGGACAAGCACATGTTCAAACACCAAAATAAAGTCCGGGTTCTATCCCTTACCTAAGGTTCTATTAATCCTATAGTTCACACCACGTGGGTTGATCTTGTCTACACACATGACACCTAATTGGTGTGCAAAGGTGTTAGTCAATTATTTAATTAAGATAGACTGATCTAGGGCCTTTTGGGGTTATCCAATTGCGACTTTAATTGCAATAGTTGTGCAACCAGTGTTGCCTCTGGTTACTCCCTGGGACCTTCTATTTCTATCCAATCGCAACTTCAGTTGCAACAGTTGTATGACCATTGCTGCTTTCAGTTACTTATCGAGGCTCACTATTTACTTTCGGTTGCAACAATCATGTGGCCAGTGGTTATGACCAGACCTTTCTAGAGGGGTTGGTCATGAGATTTGGTCTATCCGGAGGCATGGGTTTTGCCACCAGAATTCCCTTCGGACCTGCTTTCGGACTCCTACTGTGGAAGTGCATCGACAGTCCTTTTGCTTAGAGTTGGTGATAACCACCCACACTACTCTAAGGGTCAATGCAGTTGGTAAGGGGTATACTTTCTAAGTAATTATTGGCGCCCGAGTTTTGATATAAGCAACATGCTCTGTTTTTATTGTTTATGAGCCTTGCGAGCTACCAAGCTACTCTACCCCGCGCTGAAGAGCAGAACTAGGAAGGAATGGACAAACAAGAATTGGATGGGCCCCTCTACCATATCTGTAAAATCATGATCCCTCACCTTCTTCTGGTTAGGTTGGAGGCCTAGGCTGTACGATTTCGCAAATATTCTCCTTCAAGAAAAATGAGTGAAGCCGTCCCACTCTGCCATTAATGGAGAGTGATGCTCCCTCAAGAGTAGAGGGTTAATGTCTCTCTCTCGGCATTAACTCATAACAATGAAATCCTACAGTATCGTATTGCAGAGCTTACCAGCGGCCTGTTCAAGCAGGTATGCGATAGTGACGAATCGTGCCGGTGATTCTTTGATCGTGCTTCCTCCTAGGCTTTTCCTTCCTCCTCCAACTCTCTTCCCTTGTGGGAACACGTCACAACTTTTGTGAAGTATGTGTACTCCCTGGAGAAGAACTTGAGGAGAAGTTGATCAATTGGAGTTTCCCTTTCAAGTGGGACTCCTTTGGAGGGTAGAAGACTAGGGAGAACTCGACAAGTGTCAAGCTAAAGAGACAGGAGAGGGATTTCATTCCCTCAACATAGCTAGGTCAATTGAATGTGAGATGGGACCCACTGAATTCGCCCATGGTCTAGGGAATATTCCCACTCACTCCTAATGATGAATTTGAATTTCTCAAATCCACAGGCAAGATTTTTAGCTTGTTCGGTCGCAATGTTCAGTTCCACCAGGTCGGGGGTCATCCAATCGATGACTGCAACCAGTGCCCTATTTAATTGCAACCAATCACAGTCATTAAATAATCCAAAATATTTAGTACCTAGCCTAGGTTGGTCTTTAGGTTATCATCGCATCGGATCCATCAGCTCTGGAAAACTTGGCATGGAAAGAAAATCGAGTCAAGCCAAGTTTTCTGGGTACGGGTTTTACAATTCCTTTTCTCTTCTCTCTCTCTCTCTCTCTCTCTCTCTCTCTCTCTCTCTCTCTCTCTCTCTTTCTCCCCCTCTTATCATCTCCTGCCCCATTAGAGAGCCCTGCAAATCTAGTGTCATGGCCATTGGTGAGATATGCAACTCTTCTCTCTTCTCGTTCCATCTCCAGTTTGGTTTATCGATTAAAGAAATGACATCCCCAAAAGCAATTTAAGACCAAACCCTCAAAAATTCATCCATGTGATCAGTTTATGATTAAGGATTTCATTCTGTTCCCCTATATCTAAGTTAGGTATTTGAGAACAACTGAGGTTTTATACTTCTAAGATTCCATAATGTCATCTATTCGTTATAGTACATGTCATGTAGTCAGGTAGTCAAACATGATAGTTCTTTCTTAGATGGATTTAGTTATTGGTTGGGTTTCCCTCTTATGTAGAGAATGGCCCATCTTTTATAAACCCATAAGGAGTAAGTGAACTTATGTAATTTTGCCATGTTTTGTTGAGTTATGGTTCAACCTCTTTATCCCTTTTGGAATGACACAAAAAGAAAAAGAGAGTTTTTGTGAGTTGTTGTCCACCCAAAACAAAGAAGAGAAGAAAGCTATGTGATTTCTATCAAAGTGAGGATTGAATGTCCATCCATTGTCCAATTGTCCTAAAATTTTGACAACAGGTTCGTAACTCACTGCTCTTCATCCTGAATGGTGGGAATGACGATTAGAGTCTTCCAACTCAGTCCGATAATCAACGTTGCTACCCTTTTGGGTGAGATCTCTTTCAATCTTCATCATATTATTTGGTTTGTTGATAATGTATTCCTATGAAATGTTATTCTAGATGTTTTTAATGATATGCGCCAAGAATATAATGTTCTTCATGAGTGATGTTCTATGCCTCTTAGTTTTAACTAAAGAAGACTATTGTATTCACAAATTTGGTGATAGTGAAGAGATTTGGATAGATATGGTCCGATGGTTTTTACTCCTCACATTGGAGAGGTATTCTACGTAAAATTACTTGTGTTATGCATGGGAATATTATTGTGTGCTTGATATATTATTCTCTATTTTTTTTTTCCTATTAGGTTCACTCAAGAGTATAAAGAATTTGTCACTCCCTTTTCTATCATTAATGTGGTTGAAGTGATGGGTTCATATTCATAAAGGTTTTGGGGCATTTTGATTAAGGTTATTTAATCAAGTTTGGATTCGCATCAGAGTTTACTTTCATGCATTATCTCAGACGATTCATATGTTGAGTAGACCTCTATTGTGGCTGACAGAACGAAGTACACCATATATTAAGGTGTATTTTTTACTATTTCTCGCATTGGTAGGCTTGATGGATGTTTCAAAGTTAGTGACAATTTAATGTGTTGGATTCCATGGTCATACTAGTTAATGATAGTTTTGTAATTAATATAGCCTAAGTGGGAGATTGTTAGACTTATATGTGAGCTTAATTAATTACCTAAACCAGTTATTCAGTGGAAGTTTGATTGACATGGTAGAACCGGTTTGGTTTGGTTCGTCACATAGTCTGAGATACGTTTGGTAACCCTAATTTTATTGTGAGAAAGATTTTAGGGTTACAGCAGTATTCTATAAATACTGGTTTATAGTCCCCACAGCCATAGCTAATCAGTTCTCTCTACACCCATTAGTAAGAGACATCAGGATATTTTTTGGAGGCTGTTGAAGACTGAGACCGAGGGATTTTGATCAAAGCTTGAAGACACAAAGGAAAATCAAACTCAAAGAGGTAAATGGTTACGTCACTGATTTTATTCATTGTCGATATGAAAACCATTGTATTTTAAGAGATCTGTAGGCCAATAAATCTAACATAGATTGAATATACTAATATATCTATGGGGGACAAATTAATTTTACAAGCTAGCATGTCCTTGATCATTGGATTGAAATGAAAGGGGTTTGAGTCTTTCATTGTAGTCGCCTGACTGCGTGATGGACTGCCTCCCTAATTTTCCGCTGCAACAAATAAGTTACTCTTCCATCACCTTAGAAGATGCCGACAAAGATCTTCTCCAATGCTAATTGTAGTGATAGCCATTGCGCCGCCAAAAATACATTACTCCCACCATTGATCTGTTATGAAGAAATTGGGGGCTTTAGAGAAGAACGGTTCATCCTTGAGAATTACGATGACTTGGAGACTGAGAGAGGCGAAAGCCATTTGTCTGCTGATGAGTTTGGTGGTAGCCATAGAGGTGTAGTATGTACAAGGCAAGAGAGGTGGGAATCATGTAAAGGTGTTAGATCTTTAGGAGGCTCATAAGTAACTAGTTAGATTCCGTAAACACAGATCCTCTACATCATCCAAGCTTAAGCACAACATTCATTATATTAAAACATGGTATTTAAATAATCCAGAATTACAATACCATACTTTGGCTAGACATCGCCTTCATTCTTTTGGCTAAATATTGTCTTGTACTTTCTAACTAAATACCACCTAATGCTCTTTGGCTAATACCGTCTTGTACTTTTTGCCTAAATATTGTCTCAATAACCCTAACTGAATATTGTCTTGTTACAACGGCTGAATATCGTCCAAAAATCTTTGATATGTCAAACACATATAACTATGTAAGCAAAATAGCAATAATGCAAATGCTAATGCTAATGTAAACAAAACCATGATTATAAAACTGTGCCCATCAAACCCCGAGCAATATAATCAAACACCGTAAGCACTGTGAAAATACAAGCATAAACATAAAGAGTCTCCCATTGATTAAGAATATCTAGACACTCCCACTAATTCCTAGATCTTTGATCACTCAAGCCTCTGATAAAATTAATTGTTTTCTACAATTCCTATATTGGACATACCATCCTTTGAAGACTCCCACTGGAAAAACCTTCGTTAGAGAATCTACAACGATATAAATTCTTTTGACATTTTCCTTTCCTAAAGAGATTCGATCTCTATTATACTTTGAAATATTATATTTCTAATTATTCTTTGAGAAGAACACAGCTAAACCACTGTCACAACATATCTTAATAGGTTTAGAAGTAGATTCTACAACCTCCAAGTTAGAAAAGAAACTCTTACACTAAATACATTGCTCGTTATCTTCACATAGAATTACAAAACCCTACCACCATGACAATGAACCTTAATGTTGGTTTTCTGTCATCAATGCAAACATTAAAAATTACATCAAAATAGTCTAAAGTGTCACTACTTCTATAAATGAGCATGCAATCCTTGGTCCTCTGCATAAATCGCATGATCATCTTTTTTCCCATTATCCAGTAAGCTATACTAGCATCCAACTAAAAATGTTCCATAACGCTCAATGAAAAGACTATATAAAAATAACTACAACCTTGAGCATATATCAAGCTCCCTACTACAGTGTAGATGTTCACTCTCAATATCATTCCTGGCACACAATTCTATCAATTTATCTCCTTTACTGATTTAAGCATCCACAACTTAATGGTTATACATGGATACTAAACAGTTCAAAAACAAAACATCGTTTACACTTTGAAACAAATCTAAAATTTTACTTTTACTGTCACGAGTAAACTCAATATCAGGTACAAAGGTACTTGCTCAGACATTTTACAACTCGAATTCATCAAATAGAAAAACATTGGTTTCAACTAGTAAACCATGTCACTTCAAACTAGTGATTAACTGTCAACACATATGACTAGGAAATGAATCCGCTCCCACTAACCTCTAGATATAGATAATGATTAATGACAATCTCAACCAAGTTGAAAAAAGATATAACCCTGTCAAACTTCAGATACCATTACCTGGATACTTGTTTAATCCACAGATTGACTTTATAAGTCTACAAAATATATCTTCTTTACCCTTACCACAAAACCTTGTGATTAAAGCATATAAACATCCTCTTTCAGATTTTTTTTTTATCAAAACAATCTATACATCTATCTGATGCAACTTCAAAACAAAATATGTAACTAAGACCTCAAATATTTGAAGTTAATACTTTCTCTTCTCTTTATGTAATTTAACTACAAGTCTTACTTTATAACAATCAATTCTTCTACAAGAATCACATATTTTCTTGTATATCCATTTTGAGTCTATGAGTACATCGTACATCGATAAAAGCATAAAATCCCAAGTCTCATTATTTTTCATAGACAACAACACATCTTTTATGACCATTAATCATTCAAGAGTAATTTTATTATTGACAACTTACTCAAAACCATTGGGATCTTCATCTTGTCCAATACCAAAACATCCATTTTGAAAGTGCAACATGTGATTGAATGAAATCACAAATCAACATTGTCTAATATATCTCCCCATTGCCTCATTTGGCTCTGCTACTTGTGAGGACAAAGATCAAAATCTTAGAAGTCACCACCTAGATTAAGGTCTAGGACCTTGGAAAATGTGAAATCTCACCCTAAGGTAAAACTTCGATTGACTCATGACCCTTAAATAGGATTTCTGGTCCATAAGAGATTGGGTAAGCGTTAGGTTACGGTTATGGGAAGGGGTTAGGCACCCAAACAGCCCGATCGAAATCGGTCTCCTATACCTTTCCTATGCTAGACTCTATTTGTTAAATCGAACCAAACCAAGTGGTTTGATATCATTGAACTGAATCTGTATCCATCAGATTACCTACGTATTACGGTATTATTTTGAAAATCAGGTTCACCATCGTAGTTCAGGTGTGAATAAAGTTTATGACTGTGATTTATGCTTGTGCATAAGTTTATTGTTCAAGTTGAAATTTATGCTTGAAAGGATGAGAAACCCTATGGGTTAGGATCTGGATAATCCATGCGAACTGATAGATATCTATGGGTAACCCTATTTTGGTCAAAATATGGATAACCCTTTATGGATTGGAATATGGATAACCCTATCTGGGTTGAAATGTGGATAACCCTATCTGGGTTGGAATGTGGATAACCCTATTTGGATTGGAATATGGATAACCCTATTTGGGTTGAAATGTGGATAACCCTATTTGGGTCAAAATATGAGAAAATATCCTAGTGGATCTATGGATAGTCCAAGTGGACTAAGGTTTGGATCCAAATTTGGGTTTCTCCCAAATGGCCTACATATCCTAGGGTTTGCCCTAGGAATCAGAATCCACATAGTTCGAGCTGATGATAACCTGTTCTAGGTTAGAATGTGAGAACCTATTCCAGGTTTAGGGTTTAGAACCTATTCTAGGTTTAGGATTGAGAACCTATTCTAGGTTTAGGGTTGAGAACCTATTCTAGGTTTAGGATTTAGGGTTTATCGGTGGGCAGAATCGTCCTGAATTACCCTTTTTAACCTAAGCTCTAATTTTGGAAAGTTTGGCAAAGCATTCTCTGTCTTTATTAATATTTTTATTATTCCCATTATGCCCTTCCCAAGAATGTGGGTGCCTAAATGCACATCCCCACACCTAATATATTTGCTAGGTATACTGATATGGCAGTTCGACTAGGGTGTTGCATAAATTAAATTATTATCAAAATAAATTATTCATCTAAATATGGCATATGACACATTTATGGCAAGAAATTCACATATAGTAAGATTGTTAAAAATCTCTCAAATATGACATGTATTGTAAATAAGGCAAGAGCCTATCTGGCATGATCTAGTATACTATCTTCTAAGCATGGCAAGACCTAATATGGCAGTGAGCATTTAAACATGGCAACGAGCATCCAAACATGACAGTGAGTATCTAAACATGGCAATGAGCATCTAAATATGGCAATGAGCATCCAAACATGGCAATGAGCATCCAAACATGTCAGTGCATCTAAAAATACTCATGATGAAAAATTCAACGGTATAAATCACTATTTATGATAATCTAACCGTTCAGATTGCTTTAAGACACTCATGATCAAGATTTAATGGTTCATATTTCCTTAAAACACTCATGATCAAGATCTAATGGTTTAGATTGCTTAAAATCACATCTTTATGTCATCCAATGCTTCAGAATTAGAACCAACATCCAATGGTTCATATTTGATCATATGATCCAAATAAAATATTATCATCTAAGGGATCAGATTTATCAATCAATGGCTCAAGATCAAAGGCCATAATTTAATCACATGAGAATTCCATATCAATGGTCCATATTCAACTCATTAAAATTTTAAATCAATGGTCCATATTCAATTCATTAAAATTCTAAGATCAATGGCGAAAATTACATGAATCAAATGATCAGAATAATGTTCAAAATTAAATCAAATAATAAAAATTTAATTCATCATATCAACAGATTCATCTTCACATTAAACAATCAAATCACATGGCCCAGATTTATTAGGGCATGTCAAGGATTTAATATTGATCAAAAGGGGTACCAATCAAAGGTTGATGGTATGTAGATTCATGGTGGCCAGTAGAGGGTATCGTGTTAGGTGCACGACTGGGGATGCATGGCTGGGTCTCAATGATTTGTCGGGTATAGGTTGATAGTGGGCAAAGGTGTGGGTAAATGGAGGATATCGGGTTGGGTGGTCGGTAGGATCTGCTGTGTTGTAGCAGGTCGTGAATGGATGGGGGTTTGCTGCAAGTTATTGGGTAGAGTGGAGCAGGATGAACTGATGAGGTCGAGGTTGTGCAAGTGTTGAGAAAGCAATCGGCTGAGGTGCATTGGTTGTGCAGGTGCCTGATCTGGTTGGGTTTTAGGTAAGAGCTTACCTTTCTTTCGCTTCTTCTTCTTGCTTCTTCCTTCTGTTTTTCTTCTTCTTCTCCTCTTCTTCTCGATCTACCGCCTTTCCCTCTTCAATCTTCTCGGCCCTTCTTTTTTTCTTTTTTTTTATTCTCTTTCTTCACTCTCGCTTCCGCCTCTCCCTCTTCAATCCTCTTCTCGGTTCTCCTCCTCCTTTTCCTCTTTTTTTCTTTTTTTATTCTTTCTCTCCACCGCCCTCTCTCTCTCATTCCTCTTCTCGGATCTCCTCCTCCTTTTCCTCTTTTTTTTCTTTTTTTATTCTTTCTCTCCACCGCCCTCTCTCTCTCTCTCTCTTTTCTCATCTCGGTTCCCCTCCTCCTTTTCCTCTTTTTTTTCTTTTTTTATTCTTTCTCTCCACCGCCCTCTCTCTCTCTCTTTTCTCGTCTCGGTTCCCCTCCTCCTTTTCCTCTTTTTTTATTTTTTTATTCTTCTCTCCACCGCCCTCTCTCTTTCGGATTCTCCCCTCTTTTCGAATCCACCTTCTTTCCTTTCTTTATTTTTTTTTTCTCGCCTTTTATTCTCTCGAATTCTGCCCTTTTTATATCTCCACTTTCTCTCTCCTGATTCTCTCTTTTTTTAGATCTCCACTCTCCATCTGTCCGTCTCTCTCTTAATTCTTTTAGAAAAAATCCTTATTTTTCTCAATCTCAATCTCATGGCTTCTTATTACCTAAAATCGAAAACCCTATCCCTCACATTTTCTCTCCTTCTCAATCTTTCCTTTTCTTTCCTCAATCTCAATCTCACGGCTCTCTATTTCCCTCCACTGATTTCCATTCTTTCCTTTCCCAATTGCCGAATCTTTTCTTGTACAATCTATCCTTTCTTTCCTCATTTTAATCTCTCTCTTCTTTCTTTCTTTGCTCTCTCGGATTTTTTTCAATTCCTTTCCTTAAAATATATTTCATTGATCCCACTCTCACCACCTATATTATAATATATCAATATGTAAATATATATATATATATATATATATATATATATATATATATATATATATATATATATATATTATATGAACATATAATATGTACTATATAATATATATATATATATAACATATAATTTAATATAAAAAATACGTAACTCATGATGCACATAGGCTGAACCAATTTGAACTGGATTAAGACTGGCTTGGGCTGAATTGAATGAGTTGAGTTGACTGGATTTAACTGGATTTTCTCTCTATCATTTCATGGGTCATTTTCGCTGTCATTCTGCATGAAATTTTTCGATAGCCTCTATTCTAAATTTTTTACGTTCACTTTGTAGAACATTAAAAATGAGGAATATTGGAACTTGAATCACCTCATTTGGAAATAAAATGGCCAACTTATGAATTTCTGAAGTTTAAGCAGGCCAATTATCAATAATTTTCCTGACCATTCTGCATGTGATCCTTCGGAGACTTCTATCGAAAATTTTTTACGTCGACTTTTTAGAGTACTAAAAATGGAACATAATGAAATTGATATCACCTGATTTGGATATGGGATGACCAAAATATGAATTTCCAAAGGTTAAATGATCATTTCCATGTGTAATTTTACATGGGACCCTTCGGAGACTTCTGCCCAAGATTGTAGAACATCATATGAAGAATAATGGTCTTGGAATCATCTGAATCCGACGTAGAACGGAAAAGATATGAAGCTTTGAAGTTCTAACGATAATTTTGCATGAAAGCTTGCATGGGGCCCACTGGTGACTTCTACCCGAGATTTTTTCACGTCCACTTTGAAGAGGACTGAAAATAAGGAATATTGGCCTTTGAAAGATCTGATTCCGATATCAAATGACCCAGATATGATGTCTTGAAGTTTGAATGATAATGCATGCATGATACGATAATTATGTAAATGCCCTTGCACTTTCAAACTGCGATATCTTCCTTGTTTGAAGTCAGAATTTGATGATTCCGGTCTCATTTCGAAGATAATTTCACAACCTATTCATCCAAGTAGATAATAGCCCATGACCCTACTGTGGGGTTCAGTGGAGAATCACAAATTTTTAGGTTAAAGGTCAGAAACCTGCTATATTGGTTCACTTACGCAAAAGGTGGCAAAAATGGGGTGCTTACAGATGCCCCTCTTTAGCCGAGATTGTTACCAATTGAAGGCTGAAGATAAAATAACCATATTTTTGGAATATGAGTGAGATTGCTTATTGGGCTGCACTTAGGGTAATTTGTCCTAAACTGCCTACGTATTCTAAGGGTGTCATAGAAATCAAGCCCAGAACGTAGTTTGACTGGCAAGAAGGTTTGTTCTTCTTGGAAAAATAATGATTGTTCTTCTTGTATAAAACTAGGCTGTGAATACAAGGCTCATTTGTAGGCTGGGAACCTCTTCTTGCTGAGGTGGAACTCATGATGCAAGGTACACACGGGCTTGAACCTGGCTTGATCCATTTGTAGGCTGATAAACCTCTTCTTGTACGAAGCTAGGCTGTGAATACAAGGCTCATTTATAGGCTAGGAACCTCTTCTTGCTGAGGTGACTCATGATGCAAGGTATGTGTGGGCTTAGACCCGGCTTGATCCATTTGTAGACTGATAAACCTCTTCGTGTACGGAGCTAGGCTGTGAATACAAGGCTCATTTGTAGGCTGGGAATCTCTTCTTGCTGAGGTGGAACTCATGATGCAAGGTATGTGCGGGCTTAAACCCGGCTTGATCCATTTGTAGGCTGATAAATCTCTTCTTGTATGGAGCTAGGCTATGAATACAAGGCTCATTTATAGGCTTGGAACCTCTTCTTGCTGAGGTGGAACTCATGATGCAAGGTATTCGCGGGTTTGAACCCGGCTTGATCCATTTGTAGGCTGATAAACCTCTTCTTGTATGAAGCTAGGCTGTGAATACAAGGCTGATTTGTAGGCTTGAAACCTCTTCTTGTATGAAGTTAAGCTGTGAATACAAGGCTGGTTTGCACGAGTTTGGACTCGACTTTGATTTGTTTGGATGGAGGACTTGCTGTCTTTTCTTTTATTGAACTGAGGCTCTTTTGATTGAGATTCTGAGATTGATTGTCTGAATAAGCTAGGGCTCTACATTTGATTTACTTATAGGATGAGATTGACTTGATCTTTGGATGAGCTAGGGCTCTACATTTGATTCACTAATAGGCTGAGATTGATTTGATCTTTGAATGAGCTAGGGCTCTGCATTTGATTCACTAATAGGTTGAGATTGACTTGATCTTTGAATGAGCTAGGGCTCTACATTTGATTCACTAATAAGCTGAGATTGATTTGAACTTTAGATGAGCTAGGGCTCTACATTTGATTCATTAATAAGCTGAGAATGATTTGAACTTTAGATGAGCTAGGGCTCTGCATTTGATTATGAAATGAGCAAGTACTCAGAAGGTCACTTTTAGGGTGAGGAATTTGCTATTGATTCTGAAATGAGTAAGAACTCAGAAGGTCACTTTTAGGGTGAGGAATTTACTATTGATTCTGAAATGAGCAAGAACTCAGAATGTCACTTTTAGGGTGAGGAATTTACTATTGATTCTGAAATGAGTAAGAACTCAAAAGGTCACTTATAGGATGATACTGAATGACTCATCTTTAAAGTTCATATCAGCTTTGGACCTTCAGGATTGAAAATTGGAATATCCTTCTTGGAAGCTCTATGGCTATGAACCTTCGGGAATGGAAACTAGAATATCCTTTTAAGTAGCTTTGTTGCTATGAACCTTTAGGATGCTCGAAAGTGACCCATACAGGAAGTCTTTGTTGACTTTGGACCTTTAGAGTTGAAATCTGACCCATCTTGGAAGTCTCTTAACTTTGAACCTATAGAGTGATGGACATATTTGAAATGATGGTGAATTCCTTGGTAGTTTTCCAAGGTTTTTGCCCCTGCTTTATGGTGAAGGCATAAAACATGGCATCAATGGAAATGGTGTCGTGGACTTTGCTGGCATGATACCTAGATTTGGAATTTGCCATTTATGACCTGGTACTGAAAGTTTGACTCAATTTCAGCATGGTAGTGATGACTTGGTTGCTCCTTTGGAAGGGTTCCATGTAATTTGAAAGTGATTTTCTTCAGCCAACATTGGTGTTGTTGGATTTTGGATTGAAAGAAACTCTAGCGAGGATTTTGGACAAGAATGAGGGGAGCTTGACAGTCTTTAACCAAAGTGATTTTATTGATTGACCTTGGTGTTAAAATGTCAAGGGACATCTGGTCAACTAAGTTCTTTGACTGTGCACTATGGTAGACCAAATTGGTAGAACAGTCAAGCGGCGATGAAATGTGACATGGGTTTGGCCCTTGATCTAGGCTCATGAAAAGCTCAGGGCTTTGCAACATTATTGTACCAATTTTGAATGATGAATGAACCATGGCCCCAAAGTAGGCACGGGGAGCAAAGGATTCGAAGTGTTCCTTCAGAGAATTTGGTGACCAAATCCTAACAGGTGAGCAACTTCATTGAATTTTCTTCATCAACAGGATTGGGAGAACTGAGAAATTGGCAAAAACCAACTTGGACAGACCTACTTCTATTGACTAGGATAGTCTGTAAGACCCGTGTCAATCTAACCCGGTCTTACCACCTTGAACCAAGTTTACCCGTCATGGTCGAGCCAAATGGACCAAGGGCGTGAAGGAGATCAAGATCCCAAGTATCAAATCGACCCAAAAACACTTAAAATAGGGGGAGGGTCGCATACCAGCTAAGTAGGGTCGGACCTCCCAAAATAGAAAGTCAGACCCTCAGTTTTGAAGGGAGGGTCGGACAGCTTAGAACCCTAGGGACGACAGGATCATCGACCCTCCCATCGACCATCGGTTACCGTAGGAAATAGAATTAGGAAATTTCCTAATTTTCGATTGGGATTCTTTCCTAATCTCAAAGGGACTTATTTTAGGATGTTCCTACTTTATTTAAAGGACGTCCCTAAGCCACTTTCACTCCTTTCACAACCCTAATTGAATTGAGAGAAAGAGAAGAGAAGGAAAAGAAGAAGAAGAGAAACAAGGAAGAGAATTAAGCCAAAAGAGAAGAGTTGCAGAGAAGGATTATTCTTCTCAAGTATGGATACTAATTCCATGAGTTTCTACAGACCTTAGGTTAGCTATTGATGAGAGTGTGATCTCGGAGAAACCCAAACCATCAACCCATGGTTAGGTTTTCATGGAAAACTATAGAAGAATGCATGAAAGCTATTTAGGTGGATGATTCATGGTTCTAGACCATGGAATGAATGTTGAATGGAATGTAGAAGCAAGCCATAAGACCCAAACACGAAGAATGGATTAAAAAGAGGGTATTGGACTAAAGTGCACAGAGGGTTGCACCGAGGGTCGATGACCATCCGACCCTAGGTGATTCTAACCATCGACCCTCAGTGTTCAGGAAGTTCAGAGTTTGGGGAGGGTCGCATCGAGGGTCGATCAGGACTCCGACCTTACCTCCGACCCTCAGTTAACAGAGTTGTTTTTAAATCTGGAATTAATTCTAATTAAATTCTATCAACTTTGTTAGGTCTTCTAGCAATATAATAACATTGTAAAGGTGATTCTAAAGCTTGGAAAAGTATTTATTAGCAAGCTAAGGTGAGGAACCAGAACTCCAAACTAATTGGTTAATAACAAAACTGTTTTCTATTTTCTTGAGTCCTATGCCATGCTTGATTCTATGCGAAGATGTTTGTAATGTGCATACAACATGTCATCCAATATTTCTATTATTTGCTCATGCATATTTATTTTATTGTTTATAACATGATGATGGTGATGATGATAGGAATAGGCATGTGATTGTATGTGTGTGGTTAGTGTACTTGATGCGAGCGAGTATCAGGGGAGGTGTGATGAGAACGTCAATAAACGTTAACCTTTGGTAGGTCTCAGCACTTTAGCTCTATCTCTAACTCAAGTCTTGTGCATTAGCATCGTCGTATCGCCATTACTTTAGCAGAACTATTATGTCGTAGAGTATCAGGGGAGGTGGTCTCGGTCCTTGTAGTCTCTGACTCTACCAGGGGGCCTTAGCTCTATCTCTATGGACATTCTGAGGGATGCTGGGGTGAGGCCTTGGATACACTTTTTGGCATTAGGATTGGTTAGTTGCGAGCCCAGTTTGCAGCCCTCGCTAACAGGGGCTTACGTGTTGGTATGGCAATATATAGCAATAAACGTTAACCTTTGTTATATACTGTTCATGGTTGGGTGCATGTGAGTCGACGATAAACGTGATCTTCGGGTGACGTCACACACTTATGTATAGAGGCGGGGTCAATAAACGCGACCTTTGGCTACCTAAACCTTTCTATTGTATACTGCAAACTTTAAACCGGACCAAAGATATAAATTGATTGCATGCATATGTATTGTTGCATTGTTTTGGCTACTCACTGAGCCGTGATGTGTGCTCACCCCTCGACGTCGAATATTTTTAGTTGATGATGCAGGTTATACCGTTGAAGATTATATGAATGCGTCTGCGTACGGGAACGTGGCAGCAATGGAAGCTGGAGCTGAAGTGGATACACACGACTCCTCTTGCGAGTGCAACTCGTGTGTATTTGATTAGATATTTATAGGTTTCTTTATTTGGATTTATTAAGACATGTATTTGGTATTTAAATATTTATGTCTCAGTTGAAACAGAATAAATTGTTATTTAAATTTTAATATCACATAGATTCTCAGTTCTTCTTATTATAAGACTTCCGCTATTGTGTATTTACTCTGATTATGATTACGGATGTGTGTAAGTTTAGATAACGCGGGGATAGCTTATTTGAGATCCTGGTTGAACCGTTGATTTATTAGCGGTTCATCACACCATTCTGGTTAGTCCAAAATTGGGGTGTGACATAGTCAATGACTTTAGACTAGACAATGGATCCTAAATGTAATGCTCATGATCAAGTTCAATTCCTCTACATAAGGTATATCTATGCCCCAGTGTCTGCATGTTGTGACAGACCACTACTATAGTGTGCTAAGGGTAAGATAGAAGGAAACGAACAATCCAACAGAGTTGGAACTAGGTTGAATCTGGATTTCATCAAGAATTTGACCATGCTTCCAAGGTCAAGGGAAGATTGACAGATTGATTGCAGAAAGTGACTTCTTAGATAAACCCTTCTTGAATCTTGAAAAATGAGGGAACTGATGATTTGATGAATTTGGCTACATTCGTAACCAGGCCGTGACAAAAGGATTTGAAGATAGAATTTTGTTGAAAGGCAATGTTATGGAGCCCAACAAGCAAACAGATGATGGTTTGTTCAACTCCTCCGAGTATGATTCACTGGAGAGCAAGAGGGGTTCCTTTCCTTATGGAAGGTAGACTGGGTATGACACTTGTCTACATGAATCACTGAATTTTTCTATGAAGGGCCAATGAGGGCAATGCTTTAGGGTTGCAACAGGTTGTCTATCCCTACTGAGGTATTCTGGGTTGCCCATTGAGGTTTCTTGGGTTGTTTTTCCTTGCTGAGGTTTCTTTTCTTTCCTTTATTTTTTCATTTTTTGCAAACCCCAACTTGGGTTGAATAAAGAGTCCTAATATGGTGAGGATATTGCCAAAATTATGGTCCTATCCAATGGTCTGAAACTTTTAGGGGAAATCCGAACGGCATGACTTTCATGACAAATGGATAGCCTTGCCCCACTGTTTAAGTTGGCACCTACACGTATTGATAGGCGGGTAGCTATTTGAATCATCACTAAAAGCGACCTTAGGAAAATGCAGTTCCACACCAAAATTAAAAATCGTTCTGAATTATGTTTTCCTTTCTTGGAGATATTCAGATGGAACACGTGTCTCAACAAACTACATCGAGATGCCGAATCAGTCGCGATCATATCTGGCCTGAAACCTTTAAGTTTGTTGACAAGTATTGATGTTGAAGGTCCGGGAGGACTGATGTGAAACTGTCCACATGGGTCTACCATTTGGAGAGTGTTTGGTTGTTATGTAGAATGGGTTTATCTTACCGAGAAGATCCCATTTTATTGGCTTGAGAAATGAAAGGCTTATAGGAACCTTGGGAAGCCGTCGGATGTAATGAACGACAGATGACAGTTCCAGCCAGATTCATGAATTTGTACATAAAATGATGACATAATCACGAGATATAATGTCATAAAAACTGATAATCAAAAGAAGGGCTTGTGATAGAGACTCCTTGGAAGGCCGTTAGATTGATAGACGGGAGAGAGAGTCTAATGCTGATGAGAAATCTTTCTCTGATGATGAAGAATTGATGAGATCGTCTCCTGTAGAGGTGGGATGTGATTGGCCAAAATCAAAAGTCCGGTCCAACATGTTGTGAATCTCGACGAACGATCGAACTTGCTATCAGGCTTTGATTGGAACTACCATCTTCTTGAAGTGAGAGGGACAATTGGCTTACTGTCGAGCTCCAATGCCATTCAACATCCTACTTTTTTTTTTTTTTTGGATGTGGAGGCCACATAATGCAGTGCTTCGCTTGAATGCCAAGTTGAATCATGACTTTCGATATTGGATTTGAATCTTCTTCTTCCAAATATTTCCAATCAGATAAAGCATCTTTGCCCCAGTTAGTACTCTGATCTTCTGTAAACTTTATGAGCATTTGTGACTGCTCATCTAGATCTGATTTTATCTGAATGGTGAATCTGTATGTTGTCCTCTGAAAGTTAATCATCACCTTCTATCTGATGTGACTGCCTCCCATTATTGATGTAGGTAAAACATATGCTTGAATTTTTTTTTTCTTTTTTCATTCTTTTTTTTTTTGGGTATTCCCATGACCTCATTCTTTGATTTTGATATTGATCATTCATCATGTATCTCTTGCTTGCAGATGATGTACTTTGTAAGAAATTTGGTATTTCCATCTTTTTGGTGGCACATCTATCCTCCACTCATTTGTACTAATTGGTTGACCTGTTGATATGATCTGTTACTATGTAATGCTTTCTTGGAATCTTTTCACAGGTAAAACAAATGGCAGCTTCTCCAATACATGTTTCTTGAGACTACTCTTGTGTCTCCCGATTGATCATTTAAAGCTTCCCCAGACGGGTTGGACCTTTCTTTCTCAAGAGGTCGGGTGGCGTAGAAGTTCAGGAGATGACTCATCGTTTCAATCATCTTCAGAGTCAGAAGTGACTGCGCACGTAGAATAGGAAGATGTATGAAACTGGGAGGAAATGTATGGAAGAGACAAAGTATAGAATTTGAAATTCCAAATGGGGTGATTTTCTTTTACTTACAGGACAGATTGGACTGGACTTGTCGACAAGCATATCAATCTTGGACCCAGACATGGATGACCTACCAAATACCGATAATAGAAAGTTGAAACAACTAGTTCATCCAAGCAGCTCCAGTTGGGCATAATGCCTTCGCCGACCACCTTCAGTCGTTATGGGAATAAATCTTCCTTCAGACCTCTAACAGTAGGACTCATCATGCCCCTCTATCAATAGGTGCAAGATGCCTACCTTTCAGGGTTCCATATAATTCTTACCTTTTTTTTCTCAATTTGGGATGTAAGACCCGTATCAAACTAACCCGGTCTTACCACCTTGAACCAGGTCTACCCATCATGGTTGAGCCAAATGGACCAAGTGCGTGAAGGAGATCACGATCCCAGGTATTAAACTGACCCAAAAATACTTAAATAAGGGGAGGGTCGCATACCCAGCAAGGGAGGGTCGGACCCCCCCAGTTTTATATGGGGGGTCGGACATTTTAAGGACCAGGGGTCGACGGGATCTCCGACCCCCCCTATCGACCCCCGGTACTCGGTAAAAACTGAAATTAGGAAACTTTCCTAATTTCAATGGGATTCCTTCCTAATCTCAATGGGACTTATTTTAGGAGTTTATACTCTATAAATAGGACGTCCCTAAGCCTCTTTCACTCCTTTAAGAACCCTAATTGAATTAAGAGAAAGAAAAGAGAAGGAAGAGAAGAAGAAAAGGAAAGAAGAGTTGCAGAGAAGGAGTAATATTCTCAGGTATGGATACTATTTCCATGAGTTTCTAAAGACCTTAGAGTAGATAATGAAGAGGGAATGATCTCGGAGAAACCCAAACCATCAACCCATGGTTAGGTTTTCATGGAAAACCATGGGGAAATCATGAAAGCCATATAGGTGAATGAATCATGGTTCGAGGCCATAGATCATGTGTGGAATGGACTGTAGGAGCAAGCCATAGGACCTCAAACACGAAGAATGGGCTGAAGGAAGAAAAATTGACAAAACCCACAGGGGGTCGCATGGGGGGTCGATGGCCAATCGACCCTACCAGACCCTGAGCATCGACCCCTAGTGTTTGGGAAGCCCAGAATAGGGGTGGTCGCACCTAGGGTCGATCAAACTCCGACCCTAGGCATCGACCCCCAGTTAACAGCATGGATTTTAAATTCAAATTAATTCTAATTAAATTCTATCGACTTGGTTAGGTTTTATAGTGATATAATATCAATATAAAGGTGATTCTTAAAGATTGAAAGAGGACTTACGATCAAGTAAAGGTGAGGAAACAAGACCTATAAACTAATTGGTTAATAATAAGCTGTTTTTATTTTCTTGAGTCCAATGCTATGCCTGATTCTATGCGAATATGTTTGTAATGTGCATACAACCTGTCATCCAATATTTATATTATTTGTTCATGCATATTTACTTTATTGTTTATAACATGATGATGACGATGATGATGATAGGAATAGGCATGTGAATGCATGTGTGTGGTTGGTGTACTTGATGCGAGCGAGTATCAGGGGAGGTGTGATGGGAACGTCAATAAACGTTAACCTTTGGCGGGTCTCAGCACTTTAGCTCTATCTCTAACTCAAGTCTTGTGCATTAGCATCGTCGTATCGCCATTACCTTAGCAGAACTATTACGTTGTAGAGTATCAGGGGAGGTGGTCTCGGTCCTTGTAGTCTCTGACTCTACCGGGGGGCCTTAGCTTTATCTCTATGGACGTTCTGAGGGATGCTGGGGTGAGGCTTTGGATACACTGTTTGGCATTAGGATTGGTTAGTTGCGAGTCCAGTTGCAAGCCCTCGCCGGCCAGGGGCTTACGTGTTTGTATGGCATCGACAAACAATAAACGTTAACCTTTGTTGTACAATGTTATGGTAGGGTGGATGGGGACGACAATAAACGTTAACCTTTGGGCGGACTTCCACACCCTGTGTATAGAGGCGGGGTCAATAAACGTTAATCTTTGACCACCTAAACCTTTCTATTGCGCATTGCAAACTTTAAACCAGACCAAAGATATGGATTGACTGCATGCATATGTATTGTTGCATTGTTTTGTTTGTTCACTAAGCCATGATGTGTGCTCACCCCTTGACGTCGAATATTTTTAGTTGATGATGCAGGTGCTACCGTCGAAGATTATGTAAATGCTCCAGTGTACGGGCACATGGCGGCGATGGAAGTTGAAGACGAAGTGGATACGCATGACTCCTCTTGCGAGTGCAACTCATGCGTATTCAATTAGATTTTATTTTCATTATTTGGATTTAGTAAAGACATGTATTTGATATTTATTTATGTCTTAGTTGATACAGAATAATTTGCTATTTAAATATTAATATCACAGTAGATTCTCAGTTCATTTTACTATAAGACTTCCGCTATTGTGTATTTATTCTGATTATGAATGTGGATGTATGAGGTTTAGATAAAACGGATATCGTCTGTCTGAGATCCTGGTTGAACCGTTGGTTTGCTAGCGGTTCATCACACCATTCTGAATAGTGCAGAATTGGGGTGTGACAACTTGGTATCAGAGCATCTCAGGCCGTGTCCGCTAAACTAGCATACCGTCACGACAAATTGTGAACTGAGATAGGATAAAAGTAAAAACTGTAATATTAACACAATATAAGCACAAGTGATGTTTGAGACCAAATTGAAAAGAGAATAATGCATCTATTAAAGGGGGAACAATATTAAATACAATGAGAGAGAAACAAACGGATATAAATAGCTAAAGCAGAGTACAGTCCACAACCCAGACAGTTACTCTGTAATACAAGGAAAGGAAATAAATACAATCATGAAGCTGAAGGTGAAGGAGGAGGCAGTGCCTCACGATCTCTGTCATAATCCTCAGCGTAGACCCTAGTCAACCAGGCTACCTGAGTCTGGGTCGTCTGAAGACTAGCTGTGAGACCAGCCAACCGCTGATCAGTCACGCGCTGAGCACCCAAAAGCTCCTCCATACGCATGTCTGACCGGCGCTGAGCATCTATGAGCTCTCCCATCCTCATGTCTGATGTGCGCTGGGAGTCTAGTAGCTCATCAACTCCCATACGCTGAGTGTCTAGTAACTCCCCCATCCTCAGATCAGATCTGCACTGAGCCTCTCTGATCTCATGCAATATCCCCATCATATCAGAAGGTGGGTGTGAAGGACCAGCCGTATGAGAAGGACCAGCTGCATAAGAAGTACTAGCTCCAGTAGCATGTGTAGGTGAAGGAGGGGGTATGGAGTCCACATCCATGTACAGACGGTCATCGTCACCAGCAGGCTCCATATGAACTCCAGCGGCGGCGGCAGCTGCCTCAGCGTCAGCTATCTCTACGCGAGTGCGAGGGCGCACCATCGCGTTCCTCTCCTCATCATTGACCTGAGCATCCTGCATGCCCATCTTGCAAATAGCCTCCCAATCTAGAGGCGATGAGAAGGACTTTTCTTGAATCTTCTCATCCACTAAATCGACCCCCAGGCGGGTAAGCAAGGTAGTGATCATGCGTCCGTAAGGAAGGTTGCCAGTGTGACTGGGCAACGTGGCAGTGATCATGGTACGCATAATGATGTATGGAAGGCAGACGGGCTGCCGAGTGCATATACAGTATAAGAGATACTGGGTCAACTGGGAGACCCTCTCATAATGACCACTCTGCGGTATCAGGTTATGTTGTATGATCTTGCAATATACCCGTGGATCTGAACGCAGATAGCACGCTCTCATCTGCCAGCGATCAGGTTGGATGAGCTGACTGTCGATCTCGGCCCTCATCTGTAGAGAGAAGAACTGGGGCTCTCCAGGAGCACAGAAAACCATGGGGCCAGTATAGGAAATACCCAATAGGTCGGCCAGCTGCCGATAATCAAACGAGATCTCAACTCCCTTGACGTAGCCCGTGATGCGCAGCTCATCACCCCTCTCCACATCATTGTAATCCCCCACCACCTGGAGGTTACAATAGAACTGGCATACCAAGTCAGGGCAGGTACACACGTCGTAAGGGTTGACAGGGAGCCATCCCATATCACCAAATGCTCTATCCACATTGAACAGGGCTAACTCAGCCAAGTTCACCTTACGACCTCCCTCTACTTTCTTGCGAGCGTAGTGGGCATATTGTGCCTCGGCTTCGTTGGAACGGAAACAAAGAGGATCGCGAACTCTGGGTATTTTTCTACGAGCCATGGTATCTACAATAAGAAAGAAACCAGATAATATGTTAGTAAGGTAGAAAGGTCTGAAATTTGGACATTATAACGACGTAAGTTGGCCAAAAACCTCAATTTTCATGCATACACGTGGGCAGGAGGACTTACGTAGGTTCTAACATATCCTGCAACACTCACACAGTAGGAAATCCTAACTAATGGAATCCAATTTGAAGAAATTGCGAGAAATCGAAAATTTTGACAAATTAGGGCAAAAAGAGCAAAATTCGAGTTTCTCGATAACCAACCGATGAAACTCAAATATTTTTTAGGGCTTTCGTTCCTCGAATCACCAATAACAAAAGCCCCCAATAAAAATCAAAATTTTACGGTTGGAAAAAGTTTAATTTGAAAAATACAAGATAAACAAGCAAAAACCTAGAAAAGAAAATCTAAAAACAGGTAAAGGTAAGAAGACATACCTGTAGGAAGGATGTAGATGTCGAAACAAGGAACCAAAATGACCAATGTAGCGGAGATGGCACTGTAGCAACTCAGGGGAAGGAGACGAGTCGAAACGGAGGAGGAAGAATGGGAAATGAACTGAGAATCGGACCTTAAAAATCTGATTTTTGGTCCGGGGGTCAGAGAATTCGACTAGGACCATCGACCCCCATATTGACCCTCGTATCGACCCCCAGCTCTCGGGAACCTGACAGAAAACCAGGGGTTGCACCTGGGGGTCGGACACCCATCGACCCCCATATCGACCCCCGGCTCTCGGGAAAAATAAGTGATTTCCCAGGGTCGGACACTGAGGGTTGAACATGCCATCGACCCCCACCATCGACCCTGCATAGAAAAGACTGTATTTTTCACAGAATGATCTGAAAATTTTGAAAATAACATCAGTTAGCTTGTCTACATGAAGTATAAATGATTGCCTCACGTATTTTAATGATTTTCAGGCACCACCAATCTCAGAGAAACATATGGCTGGACGTAGAGTAACCAGGCAGAGTCAAAACATAGTTCCACCACCACCACCCGTGGAGGAAGTCAGCCAAGAAAATATATATGCACAGGGTAATCCGCAGGTTGTACCACCAGTAAACCAGGGTCAGGCAAATCCTACAAATTTGCCACCTCCACCACCGGAGCTGACAACCGTGGTTATGAACCTATCGCAACAGCTGCAGCAAATGCAACGAGCACAGGCTCAAATGCATGCAGCAATGAGAATTATGTTTCAAGCAGCACATGCTACACCAATGCCGACTGGACAAACAAGTGCAGCACCGGTGGGTAACCACCCAGCACCTCAAACACCTCAACTACCAGCTGCACAGATTCCAGTACCAGGTCCTGAAGCAATTCAGGTTAATTACCAGTATCCACAACCTATGTTTGGGGCATACCCTCAAAATCAGATGGACCACTCCCGACTGATTGAGCGATTCTTAAAGATGAAGCCCAAGGAGTTTAACGGTAAATCGTCTGATCCTTTATGGCCAGCACATTGGATCGACGAGATGGAGAGGAATTTTCTTATGATGACTATTACAGAAGAAGAGAAGGTATTATGTGCCACTTTCATGCTAAAAGGTGATGCACATCATTGGTGGAAATCGACCAGGGCCTACCTATTAACCAAGCACGCCCTATTGACTTGGGCTATATATAAAGAAGCTTTCTTTGAGAAGTACTTTCCTCGAAGCTTCAAAGATTCTATGGAGAAAGAGTTCCTAAGTTTATATCAGGACAGATGTCCGTGGATGCATACCAACAGCGTTATGAGGAGCTGTTTTTCTTTGCACCACTCAGCATGCAAGAAGAAGACACTAAGACCCGTAGGTTTGTCACAGGGCTTAGAGGGAGCATCAGAGAGCATGTTCTAGGTTTGGAAAAGAAAATATATAATGAAGCCTGTAAATTGCTCGAGTTATAGAATCGAGCGGAAGGAGAGTTATTTCACACAGAACAGAGGTATGAAAAGGCCAGCCAAAAATACCTATAACGGAGGGAATAACAAGACATTTAAACCCTTCCGTACTCAAGGCTTTACTGTTGCACCCAAGACTACCCCAATAACTCAACAGCAACCAAAGCCAAATTCTGAAGGTCTAAAATGTTATAACTGCAATCAAGCGGGGCATATGGCAAGGGAGTGTCCTAAGCCCAGGAAGCAGCTACATCAAGGACGGATTTATGCTGTTACATTCGAGGATGCTGCCGCATCACCCGATGTGGTCACAGGTATGACTGAAACCTTTTAAGTTGTATTACATTGTATGAGCATGTAGACTAAGTTAAAATAAATCACAGGTATCGTACCTATAAATGGCATACCCGCCAGAGTACTCTTTGACTCAAGAGCTACTCATTCTTTTATATCTGTGTCATTTGGAAAGAAGCTGAATTTACCCATCAAAACATTAGACTACAAACTACTTGTACGATCACCGATGGGATTAGAAGTGGAATTAGAAAAAGGTTATGGGTCATGTCCAGTTCTCATTGGCGAGAAAACCTTAGATGCAACCTTGATCCAACTTGGGATGGTAAACTTTGACGTCATCTTGGGAATGGACTGGTTAGCTCGGCATTCTGCGAACCTATTATGCGTCGAAAAGAAGCTAACATTTAAAGACAAAGAAGGAGCAGAATTCAGTTTTACGGGAACCAAACTTCCCCATAAACGCAAGCTCATACTCTCAGCACTAAAGGCTAAGAAGTGCCTTGAGAAGGGAGCAGTCGGATATCTAGTATCAGTGGTCGACCTCACCAAAAAAGGACCACGGATGAAAGATATTGATGTCGTGCGGGACTACCCCGATGTATTTCCTGAGGAACTATCAGGATTACCACCCGATCGAGCCACAGAGTTTGTGATAGATCTTATGCCTGGCGCCGCACCAGTATCAAAAGCACCTTATCGAATGGCTCCTACTGAACTAAAGGAATTGAAAGTAAAACTACAAGAACTACTGGACAAGGGTTATATTTGACCCAGTATATCACCAGGGGGAGCGCCAGTATTATTCGTAAAGAAGAAGGACGGTAGGGTGCGATAATGAATCGACTATCGGGAGCTGAACAAACTGACAATCAAGAATCGATATCCACTACCTCGGATCGATGACTTGTTCGATCAGTTGCAAGGAGCAAAAGTATTTTCTAAGATTGATCTTCGATCAGGCTACCATCAGTTGAAAATTAAATATGGTGATATTCCTAAGACAGCTTTCAGGACCAGATATGGACATTATGAATTCTTGGTCATGTCTTTTGGATTAACAAACGCACCAGCAACTTTCATGGAACTTATGAACCGGGTTTTCCACGATATGTTGGATACGTTGGTTATTGTATTTATTGATGATATATTGGTATATTCCAAGGACAAGGAAACCCATATTAAGAATCTAAACGCCACTCTACAGCGTTTAAGGAAAGAGAAGCTATATGCCAAATTTACCAAATGTGAGTTTTGGCTAAGTAAAGTCGCCTTCCTAGGCCATGTAGTATCCGCTAAAGGAATCAAAGTGGATCCTAGCAAGATCGAGGCTATTGTAAAGTGGGAAGCACCAAAGAGCGTCGCAAAAATTAGAAGTTTTCTGGGTCTCGCTGGTTATTATCGGCGATTTGTGGAAGACTATTCCCGGATTGTCGTACCTCTCACCAGTCTGACTAAGAAAGGTGAAAAGTTTACGTGGACCGGATAAATGCGAGAAGAGCTTCCAAACCCTGAAGACCAGATTGATATCCGCTCTGATTCTGACTATTCCTGTTCCCGGACAGCCATTTACCCTATACACTGATGCGTCAGGACTGGGATTAGGATGTGTGCTTATGCAAGGAGAACAAGTAATTGTTTATGCCTCAAGACAGTTAAAGACACATGAGAAAAATTATCCCACTCATGATTTGGAGTTAGCGGCAGTAGTACATGCTGTCAAGATATGGAGACATTACCTGTACGGAGAGAAGTTCCAGATTAAATCAGACCATAAAAGTCTTACTTATTTATTTAATCAAAAGGAGTTGAATATGAGACAAAGAAGATGGTTGGAACTACTGAAAGACTATGAATGTGATATCCAGTATCATCCGGGGAAAGCTAATGTAGTAGCGGATGCGTTGAGCAGAAAGGCAATGATAAAATCTCAAGGAGAGGATAGCACAACTGCAGCAATGTGTACTACTGGAACGGTATTCAATCACGGCCATGAGCAGTATGTGATAGATACAATGGATGGATCAGCCAACCAAGGATTCATTCATCGGTTTTCCAATATGCTCGCTGCATTGAAGATTATATCGGATATAATTGATGAAGTGAAGACAGCTATCAAATCAGACCCTTACCTGAGAACGGTACAAGAAGACATCAAAAAATGTAGAACTAACCCTGAGTTCACCTTGGACGAAGAGAATGTATTGAAGTACAAAGGAAGAATTTGTGTACCCGAAACAGAAAGTGTGGACATTAGACACCGACTGATGAAAGAAGCCCATACCACCATCTATTCGATACACCCGGGAAGTACAAAAATGTATCATGATCTAAGGTGGAGAGGAATGAAAGCAGACATAGCTAAATTCGTGTCTCAATGCCTAAATTGTCAGAAAGTCAAGGCTGAACGACAAAGACCCGCAGGACTGTTACAGCCATTATCGAAACCAGCATGGAAATGGGACTGCATCACTATGGACTTCGTCATAGGATTATCACTGACTCCTCGAGTAGTTGACGCAGTTTGGGTGATTGTAGACCGTCTGACTAAAACAGCTTGCTTTATACCGATACGACCTCAGTATACACTAGAAAGGTTAGCAAAGCTGTCTGTGGATAATATTGTTCGATTACACGGTGTACCAGAGAGTATTGTGTCCGATAGAGATCCACGATTTACTTCCAAGTTTTGGGAAGGATTACAAAAGGTTATGGGTACAACATTGAAGTTTAGTACTGCATTCCATCCACAGACAGATGGACAGTCAGAGCGTACAATTCAGATTCTAGAAGATATGCTACGAGCATGTGTAATTGACTTTAAAGGATCATGGGATGAAAAGTTACCACTGATCGAGTTCGCTTATAACAACAGCTATCAGGCTACCATACAGATGTCACCCTATGAAGCACTGTATGGCAGAAAGTATCGAACTCCGTTGTTTTGGAATGAAGTTGAGGAACGTAGTATCGTTGGACCAGAATTTGTTGAGGAGACTTGTCGAGTGGTCGACATTATCAAGGAAAGAGTGAGAATAGCCCAGAATCGTCAGAAGCAATATGCAGATACTCGACGCAGAGATCTCGAATTTGTCATGGGTGATAAAGTATTCTTAAAGGTATCGCCTATGTGAGGGTTGAAACGACTCGGACAAAAAGGGAAACTAAGTCCAAGATATGTCGGGCCATATGAGATTTTAGCTAAGCGTGGGAAAGTGGCTTACCAGTTAGCACTACCACCATCTATGTCAAGTGTGCATGACGTATTTCATATTTCCTTATTGAAGAAGTATGTCAAGGATCCAACGCACGTTCTGACAGTAGATCTACCTGATTTGACTGATGATTTGACCTTTGAAGTAACACCAACTGAAATCACCAGCCGAAAGGTTCAACGACTACGCAATCGAGATATCTATTATGTTAAGGTCACTTGGAGAAGTAGAGACATGGAAGAAATTACATGGGAAGAAGAGAATGCTATGCGAAAGCAATACCCTCATTTATTTGACTCTGAAGGTATGAACAATTTCGGGGACGAAATTTTTATAAGTAGGGGGGAGTTGTAAGACCCGTATCAAACTAACCCGGTCTTACCACCTTGAACCAGGTCTACCCGTCATGGATGAGCCAAATGGACCAAGTGCGTGAAGGAGATCACGATCCCAGGTATTAAACTGACCCAAAAATATTTAAATAAGGGAAGGGTCGCATACCCAGCAAGGGAGGGTCGAACCCCCCCAGTATAGAAGTCAGACCCCCAGTTTTATATGGGGGTCGGACATTTTAAGGACCAGGGGTCGACGGGATCTCCGACCCCCCTATCGACCCCCGGTACTCGGTAAAAATTGAAATTAGGAAACTTTCCTAATTTCAATGGGATTCCTTCCTAATCTCAATGGGACTTATTTTAGGAGTTTCTACTCTATAAATAGGACGTCCCTAAGCCTCTTTCACTCCTTTAAGAACCCTAATTGAATTGAGAGAAAGAGAAGAGAAGGAAGAGAAGAAGAAGAGAAGGAAAGAAGAGAAGAAAGCAAAAGGAGAAGAGTTGCAGAGAAGGAGTAATCTTCTCAGGTCTGGATACTATTTCCATGAGTTTCTAAAGACCTTAGAGTAGATAATGAAGAGGGAATGATCTCGGAGAAACCCAAACCATCAACCCATGGTTAGGTTTTCATGGAAAACCATGGGGAAAATCATGAAAGCCATATAGGTAAATGAATCATGGTTCTAGGCCATAGATCATATGTGGAATGGACTGTAGGAGCAAGCCATAGGACCCCAAACACGAAGAATGGGCTGAAGGAAGAAAAATTGATAAAACCCACAGGGGGTCGCATGGAGGGTCGATGGCCAATCGACCCTACCAGACCCTGAGCATCGACCCCCAGCTTTCGGGAAGCCCAGAATAGGGGTGGTCGCACCCAGGGTCAATCAAACTCCGATCCTAGGCATCGACCCCCAGTTAACAACATGGTTTTTAAATTCAGAATTAATTCTAATTAAATTCTATCGACTTGGTTAGGTTTTCTAGTGATATAATATCAATATAAAGGTGATTCTAAAAGATTGAAAGAGGACTTACGATCAAGTTAAGGTGAGAAAACAAGACCTACAAACTAATTGGTTAATAATAAGCTGTTTTTATTTTCTTGAGTCCAATGCTATGCCTGATTCTATGCGAATATGTTTGTAATGTGCATACAACATGTCATCTAATATTTTTATTATTTGTTCATGCATATTTATTTTATTGTTTATAACATGATGATGATGATGATGATGATAGGAATAGGCATGTGAATGCATGTGTGTGGTTGGTGTACTTGATGCGAGCGAGTATCAGGGGAGGTGTGATGGGAACGTCAATAAACGTTAACCTTTGGTGGGTCTCAGCACTTTAGCTCTATCTCTAACTCAAGTCTTGTGCATTAGCATCGTCATATCTCCATTACCTTAGCAGAACTATTACGTTGTAGAGTATCAGGGGAAGTGGTCTCGGTCCTTGTAGTCTCTGACTCTACCGGGGGACCTTAGTTCTATCTCTATGGACGTTCTGAGGGATGCTGGGGTGAGGCCTTGGATACACTGTTTGGCATTAGGATTGGTTAGTTGCGAGTCCAGTTTGCAAGCCCTCGCCAGCAGGGGCTTACGTGTTGGTATGGCACTGTACAACAATAAACGTTAACCTTTGTTGTACAATGTTATGGTAGGGTGGATGGGGACGAAAATAAATGTTAACCTTTGGACGGACTTCCACACCCTGTGTATAGAGGCGGGGTCAATAAACGTTAACCTTTGACCACCTAAACCTTTTTATTGCACATTGCAAACTTTAAACCAGACCAAAGATATGGATTGACTGCATGCATATGTATTGTTGCATTGTTTTGTTTGCTCACTGAGCCATGATGTGTGCTCACCCCTCGACATCGAATATTCTTAGTTGATGATGCAGGTGCTACCGTCGAAGATTATGTAAATGCTCCAGTGTACGGGCACATGGCGGCAATGGAAGTTGAAGACGAAGTAAATACACATGACTCCTCTTGCAAATGCAACTCATGCGTATTCGATTAGATTTTATTTTCATTATTTGGATTTAGTAAAGACATGTATTTGATATTTATTTATGTCTTAGTTGATACAGAATAATTTGCTATTTAAATATTAATATCACAGTAGATTCTCAGTTCATTTTACTATAAAACTTCTGCTATTATGTATTTATTCTGATTATGAATGTGGATGTATGAGGTTTAGATAAAACGGATATCGTCTGTCCGAGATCCTGGTTGAACCGTTGGTTTGCTAGCGGTTCATCACACTATTCTGAATAGTGCGGAGTTGGGGTGTGACATGGGATCCATTCATAATTGGACTATTGCTTTGTAAGCTCAAGGTTACTCTGGTTTATGCCCCAGTTTAGGGTTCAGTGGATTCATCAATGGACCACTTCTAGTTGAGTTCATAATTATTCTAGCCTATGCCCCAGCTTGGGGAGCAAGGGGTATTGCCATTGCACTACACCATTTTAAGTCCAAGATTAGACTACTTTATGCCTCGGCATGGGGAGTTCAATGGATTTCTTCATTAGACCACTCTCAATTTGGGTTTAAGGTCGATTTGGTCCATGCCTCAGTTTAGGGCATAATGGTTTTCCTCATTGGACCACACTCAATTTGGGTCCAAGGTCAATCTAGGTCATGCCCAACTTAGGGCTCAAGGGCTTCCCTCATTGAACCATACCCAATTCAGGCCCAAGGTCATTTCGATTCATGCCCCACTTAGGGCTCAAGGGCATTCCTCATTGGACCGCACTCAATTTGGGTCCAAGGTCAATTCTGTTCATGCCCCAGTTCAGGGGTCATTGGCTTTTCTCATTGGACCACACTCAATTTGGGTCCAAGGTCAATTTGGTTCATGCCCAACTTAGGGCTCAAGGGCTTTCCTTATTGAACCATTCCTAATTCAGGCCCAAGGTCAATCCGGTTCATGCCCCAGTTTATGGGTTAAGGGTTTCATCATTGGACCATTCCCTAGCTATGATTCTGGTTCCTATCCTAGCCTGGGGCATATCGGATCTCATCTTTGGTCTACCCTACTGCTTGAGAAAATTCCATTCCTTCTCTTTGAATAATAAAAAATATGAGGGTAACTCTTTGGATTCTAGCATTTCCTTGGCCAATGGGGCAGAAATTCCCAAGATGGGATAACACTATCATAGCTAAAGTTTCATGGTCTCCTGATGACTCCAGAATCTGAAATTGATCTTTACTGACAGGCAATGAGGAATGCTTCTCATTCGCCATTCCTAACAAGCGATCCTAACTTGTAGCACTGGGCTATGATGGACATGGATTGGGCTCTAATTGACAGAGCCAAATATTGATTTTGAATCGGTCTCCGAATGATAGAGACAAGGTTGACTTTGAATTGGTCTCTGATTGATAGAGATCAAGATTGACTTTGAATTGGTCTCTGATTGATAGAGATCAAGATTGACTTTGAATTGGTCTCTGATTGATAGAGATCATGATTGACTTTGAATTAGTCTCTGGTTGATAGAGATCAAGATTGACTTTGAATTGGTCTCTGATTGATAGAGATCAAGATTGACTTTAAATTGGTCTCTGATTGATAGAGATCAAGATTGACTTTGAATTGATCTCTGATTGATAGAGATCAAGATTGACTTTGATTTGATCTCTGATTGATAGAGATCAAGATTGAGAGTCAAGGCCTGGGCTCTAATCACTAGAGGCAAAGATTGCTTGAGTTGGGCTCCGAATGATAGAGGCCAAGGATGACAATCATGGATTGGACTCTAATTGCTAGAGATGATGGATTGATTGAGTTTAAATGATTGAAACTCTCTTCGTTTCCTTCATGAAATGGAACATGGACTAGAGGTAATGGTTGAACAGGCCTAGAGGCTAACTCATGCTCATATTGAGTTCATATGAATGAAACTTTTCTTAGTTCCAACATGAATCAAAACCTGAACTGGAGTTGACGACTGGACAAGCCTAGGGGCTAATTAAATTCAAATGAATGGAACTCTTCTTAGTTCCAACATGAATCAGAACTTGAACCACAGTTGATGGTTGGATAAGCCTAGTGGCTAAATGAATTCAGATGAATGAGACTCTTCTTAATTCCAACATAAATCAGATCATGAACCAAAGTTGATGGTTGGACAGGCCTAGTGGCTAATTAAATTCAGATGAATGGAATTCTTCTTAGTTCCAACATGAATCAGAACCCTAACCAAAGTTGATGGTTGGCCAATGGAATTCTTCTTAGTTCCAACATGAATCAGAACCCTAATCAAAGTTGATGGTTGGATAAGCCTAGTGGCTAATTGAATTCAGATGAATGGAACTTTTCCTAGTTCCGACATGAACCAGAACCTAAGCAAGAGGTGAAGGGTGAAAAAGCCTTGTCTTCTCCATTTTAACATGATCTAGGAGTGATGATTGAACCTGCCTAGGGGTTAAATCTTTCTTCAGTTCTGAGATGAATCAAAAATGGTGGTTGAATCTGGGGCTGAATATTTCTTTGATTCTGAGATGAACTGGATGTGATTGAATCTGCCTAGGTGCTGAATCTTTCTTTAATTCTAGATGAACCAAAATGATGATTGGACCTGCCTAGGGGCTGAATATTTTCTTTAGTTTTGAGATGAACCATAAATGGTGGTTGAATCTGGGGCTGAATATTTCTTTGATTTTGAGATGAACTGGATGTGATTGAATCTGCCTATGGGCTGAATCTTTCTTTAATTTCGGATGACCAAAATGATGATTGGACCTGCCTAGGGGCTAAATCTTTCCTTAATTCAAAGGTGAATCAGGAAGGGTGATTGGACTTACCTAGGGGCTAAATCTCTCCTTAAGTTAGAGGTGAATCGAGAACGATAATTGGATTTGCCAAGGGATTGAAATTCTCCTTAATTCAGAGATGAATTGAGAATTGAATTTTCCTAGGGGCTGAATCCCTCCTTAATTCAGAGATGAATCGAGAACTATGATTGGACTTGCCTAGGTGCTAGATCTTCCTTATTTCAGAGGTAAATGGAGAATGGTGATTTGATTTGCCTAGGGACTAAATCTTTCCTTAATTTTGAGATGAATTAAGAACAGTGATTGGATTTGCCTAGGGGCTGAATCTTTTCTTAATTCTGAGGTACATTGAGAATAGTGATTGGATTTGCCTAGGGGATAAATTTCACATTGATTTTGAGATGAATTGAATATGATGTTTGAGTAAGCCCAAGGACTAACTGTACAGGAATATTGTAAACTTTCTCAGGATAGGTGTTTGTCGCTGCCTAAATTGAATGCTCTATTGGACCAGATTAACTGAGTTACTGATTATGTTCTCAAATCTGGTTGCATTCTTTCTTACAAAATTTGATGTTCAATCAAGTTCTAGATTCATGACTTTCATTGATTCATTTAGAAAGATAACATGGATGGATCTCAATGTGGGAGATCAAGACAATTCCCTAGTTGTAGGGGCCCCTCACCCTAAAAGGGTGGATATGGTTGTAAATTGATTCTCTTTTCCAAAGACATTGAAACCTAATGGAGAAATATCAAGATTCTAGACATTTAGAGGAGTGGACGATCACATGCACAATCAAAGATGACTTGACCAAGCAAAGTTAGCTCCCTCATAAGGGCGATTGGGTAAACATTATCCAAGTCAATTTAATTGAATTTGATTAAGCCATGTGTTCAGTCTTGGTACCTCGTGATTCCAAAATGGATAATCAGTGGTACCAAGGTCTGGCCAATTGGATTACCGAATTCGATAAAATTGAAATGGATATATTAATCTGTCGTCCTTATTAGGGATGGTTAGCAAAAGCGGTTCATAAATGAACAAACTAGTAAATTTCTTCTTGACCACGGTATCTATGTCTTGACAAGGATTTTCTGTTCGTTTTTCGAAATCGACGTGTTAACAATGAGAGATTCGACACATCGAGCTTACTTAATGGAGGGTGTATAGTGACCGTCTACTATGATGTAGAACAGGTGTATACATACCTCATACTCCCAATGGGTGAGAGTTCAAGATGCTCATCGTGTAGATTCTAACATGTTGACCAATCGAGGACAAAAACAGACAGAACTTCGACGTCTCGAGCATGGATGTCATGGTTAAGCAGATTTTACTGGGTCGGTTCAGGGATGAACCAAAAATAACAAACATTGGGCTTCAATCTGGGTTAGGACAGAAAAATCCACCTTGACAAGGACGGGGTAACCTATTACCGAATGCACGATGAATAATGGGCCCCTAATCCCTTTATATACTATGTTGCAAGGATCCAAGCGACGTGGAGTAGATAACGCATTCTCAGGCGGACCCAAGAAAAGCTCGTTAGAGGCTACTCGCTGGTCGTGGTCTCACAAGGTATAGGCCAAGGTTGTGTGTTTCGCCTAGCGGGCTGCCCCATATGCATGGGACCCGGTTCGACTACTCGCACGAATGTGTGACTGAACTCATTCCCCCCAAAGCAATATTATACAAGCATAAATATAGTATCCTAAAATCTAGCATCCAATTTACACAAGAAAAGTTTTTATTTTGGAGTTTGACGTTTATATCCCCAGTGAAGTCGCCACTATGAGGACAAAGATCGAAATCTTGGAAGTCGCCACCTAGATTAAGGTCTAGGACCTTGGAAAATGTGAAATCTCACCCTAAGGTAAAACTTCAATTGACTCATGACCCTTAGATAGGATTTCTGGTCCATAAGAGATTGGGTAAGCGTCAGGTTACGGTTATAGGAAGGGGCTAGGCACCCAAACCGCCCGATCGAAATCGATCTCCTATACCTTTCCTATGCTAGACTCTATTAGTTAAACAGAACCAAACCAAGTGGTTTGATATCATTGAACCGAATTTGTATCCATCAGATTTCCTACGTATTACGAAATTATTCCAAAAATCAGGTTCACCATCGTAGTTCAGGTGTGATTAAAGTTTATGGCTGTGATTTATGCTTGTGCATGATTAAGTTTATTGTTCAAGTTGAAATTTATGCTTGAAATGATGAGAAACCATATGGGTTAGGATCTGGATAGTCCATGCGAACTGATAGATAATCCTAGTGGATCTATGGGTAACCCTATTTTGGTCAAAATATGGATAACCCTTTATGGATTGGAATATGGATAACCCTATCTGGGTTAAAATGTGGATAACCCTATTTGGGTTGGAATGTGGATAACCCTATTTGGGTTGGAATGTGGATAACCATATTTGGGTTGAAATGTGGATAACCCTATTTAGGTCAAAATGTAGGAAAATATCCTACTGGATCTATGGATAGTCCAAGTGGACTAAGGTTTCAATCCGAATTTGGGTTTCTCCCAAATGGCCTACGTATCCTAGGGTTTGCCCTAGGAATCAGAATCCGCGTAATTCGGGCTGATGATAACCTGTTCTAGGTTAGAATGTGAGAACCTATTCTAGGTTTAGGGTTTAGAACCTATTCTAGGTTTAGGATTGAGAACCTATTTTAAGTTTAGGGTTGAGAACCTATTATAAGTTTAGGGTATACCGAGGGGCATAATCGTCCTAAATTATCCTTTTCAACCTAAGCTCTAATTTTGAAAAGTTTGGCAAAGCATTCTCTGTCTTTATTAAGATTTTTATTATTCCCATTATGCCCTTCCCAAGAATGTGGGTGCCTAAATGCACGTCCCCACACCTAATATATTTACTAGGTGTACAGATATGGCAGTTCGACTAGTATGTTGCATAAATTAAATTATTGTCAAAATAAATTATTCATCTAAATATGACATATAACACATTTATAGCAAGAAATTCACATATAGTAAGATTGTTAAAAATCTCTCAAATATGACATGTATTGTAAATAAGGCAAGAGCCTATATGGCATGATCTAGTATGCTATCTTCTAAGCATGGGAAGACCTAATATGGCAGTGAGCATTTAACCATGGCAACGAGCATCCAAACATAACAATGAGTATCTAAACATGGCAATGAGCATCTAAATATGGCAATGAGCATCCAAACATGGCAATGAGCATCCAAACATGTCAGTGCATCTAAAAACACTCATGATGAAAAATTCAACGGTATAAATCACTATTGATGGTAATCTAACCGTTCAGATTGCTTTAAGACACTCATGATCAAGATCTAATGGTTCATATTTTCTTAAAACACTCATGATCAAGATCTAATGATTCAGATTTCTTAAAATCACATCTTTATGTCATCCAATGCTTCAGAATTAGAACCAACATCCAATGGTCCATATTTGATCATATGATCCAAATAAAATATTATCATCCAAGGGATCAGATTTATCAATCAATGGCTCAAGATCAAAGGCCATAATTTAATCACATGAGAATTCCATATCAATGGTCCATATTCAACTCATTAAAATTCTAAATCAATGGTCCATATTCAATTCATTAAAATTCTAAGATCAATGGCCAAAATTACATGAATCAAATGATCAGATCAATGTTCAAAATTAAATCAAATAATCAAAATTTAATTCATCATATCAACAAATTCATCTTCACATTAAACAATCAAATCACATGGCTCAGATTTATTAGGGCATGTCAAGGATGTGTTATTGATCAAAAGGGATACCAATCAAAGGTTTGGTGGTATATAGATTCATGGTGGCCAGTAGAGGGTATCGGGTTAGGTGCATGACTGGGGATGCATGGCTGGGTCTCAATGGTTTGCCGGGTATAGGTTGATAGTGGGCAAAGGTGTGGGTAAATGGAGGATATCGGGTTGGGTGGTCGGTAGGATCTGCTGTGTTGTAGCAGGTCGTGAATGGATGGGGGTTTGCTGCAAGTTATTGGGTAGAGTGGAGCAGGATGAACTGATGAGGTCGAGGTTGTGCAAGTGTTGAGAAAGCAATCGGCTGGGGTGTATTGGTTGTGCAGGTGGCTGATCTGGTCGGGTTTCAGGTAAGAGCTTACCTTTCTTTCGCTTCTTCTTCTTGCTTCTTCCTTCTGTTTTTCTTCTTCTTCTCCTCTTCTTCTCGATCTGCCGCCTTTCCCTCTTCAATCTTCTCGGCCCTTCTTTTTTTCTTTTCTTTTTTTCTCTTTCTTCACTCTCGCTGCCGCCTCTCCCTCTTCAATCCTCTTCTTGGTTCTCCTCCTCCTTTTCCTCTTTTTTTCTTTTTTTATTCTCCTCTCCACCGCCCTCTCTCCTTCGGATTCTCCCCTCTTTTCGAATCCACCTTCTTTCCTTTCTTTATTTTTTTATCTTCTCGCCTTTTATTCTCTCGGATTCTGCCCTTTTTATATCTCCACTCTCTCTCTCCCGATTCTCTCTTTTTTTTAGATCTCCACTCTCCATCTGTCCATCTCTCTCTTAATTCTTTTAGAAAAAATCCTTCTTTTTCTCAATCTCAATCTCATGGCTTCTTATTACCTAAAATCGAAAACCCTATCCCTCACGTTTTATCTCCTTCTCAATCTTTCCTTTTCTTTCCTCAATCTCAATCTCACGGCTCTCTATTTCCCTCCACTGATTTTCATTCTTTCTTTTCCCAGTTGTCGAATCTTTTCTTGTACAATCTATCATTTCTTTCCTCATTTTAATCTCTCTTCTTTCTTTCTTTGCTCTCTCGGATTTTTTTCAATATCTTTCCTTAAAATATATTCCATTGATCCCACTCTCACCACCTATATTATAATATATATATATATATATATATATATATATATATATATATATATATATATATATATATATATATATATATATATATATTATGAATATATAATATGTACTATATAATATATATATATATATATATATATAACATATAATATAATATAAAAAATACGTAACTCATGATGCACATAGGCTGAACCAATTTGAACTGGATTGAGACTAGCTTGGGCTGAATTGAATGAGCTGAGTTGACTAGATTTAACTGGATTTTCTCTCTCTATCATTTCATGGGTCATTTTCGTTGTCATTCCGCACGAAATTTTTTGATAGCCTCTATTCTAAATTTTTTGCGTTCACTTTGTAGAACATTAAAAATGGGGAATATTGGAACTTGAATCACCTCATTTGGAAATAAAATGGTTAACTTATGAATTTCTGAAGTTTAAGTAGGTCAATTATTGATAATTTAGCTGACCATTCTACATGGGATCCTTCGGAGACTTCTATCGAAAATCCTTTACGTCTACTTTTTAGAGTACTAAAAATAGAACATAATGAAATTGAAATCACCTGATTTGGATATGAGATGACCAAAATATGAATTTTCAAAGGTTAAATGACCATTTACATGTGTAATTTTGCATGGGACCCTTCGGAGACTTCTGCCCAAGAGTTTTTACGTCCACTTTGTAGAACATCATAAATGAAGAATAATGGTCTTAGAATCATCTGAATACGACGTAGAACGGAAAAGATATGAAGCTTTGAAGTTCTAACGATAATTTTGCATGAAAGCTTGCATGGGGCCCACTGGTGACTTCTACCAGGGATTTTTTCACATCCACTTTGAAGAGGACTGAAAATAAGGAATACTGGCCTTTGAATGATCTGATTCCGATATCAAATGACCCAGATATGATGTCTTGAAGTTGGAATGATAATGCATGCATGATACAATAATTACATAAATGCCCTTGCACTTTCAAACTGCGATATCTTCCTTGTTTGAAGTCAGAATTTGATGATTCTTGTCTCATTTCGAAGATAATTTCACAACCTATTCATCCAAGTAGATAATAGCCCACGACCCTACTGTGGGGTTCAGTGGAGAATCACAAATCTTTGGATTAAAGGCCGAAAACCTGTCATATTGGTTCACTTACACAGAAGGTGGCAAAAATGGGGTGCTTACACTACTATGGCTGAAGCATCGATCTTAATGAAAATTTCAATAATCATTTCATTACACTCTGATAACATTTTCGTTATCTCAATTGGTTGCTCCACAATCATTTTCATGTGGTCTCATCAAACTTCAAGTTTCTTGTGTGTGACTGCTAACCAACATCATTCAAGAATCTTATTATATCCTTCGGATCTATTTTGACATCCCATAAAATGACAACTCAATATCCTAAAATAATCACTCTCCCACGAGTGTTATGAAACCATGTCAGCTCTACAGTCCCAAAGAAGATAACTTAAACTGGAACTGACTAACTGGACACTTTATTAATAATATAGACTGCAATATCAATTATTTTCCTATAGGATTAAATACATTCTCAGGCTCTTATAAATACTTGTTTAAATTTACCAGGGAATAGACCAATATCACATGATCTCCCATAATACTTACCCACTCATTTAGATCTAATAGTTTTAATTTCTTTAATAAAAGTTTTTCCATCTTAATTTTCAGTATTTAGAAAAACACTCATGGAATAAACTGTAACAAGAAGTCCTAGATGAAATCTCGATGTCCACCAAGTCTAATAAATCCTTGTTATGAATAACCTTCATATACCTTAATCTTGTCATCTTTCTCTTCAATTAATTCTCTCATATATACATATTATGAACTTTGAAAGGAGGGTTTTAGAATATTATTCTTTATAATCTTTCTTTAGACAATAGTCATAAACCCTTACGACTAGGGCGAAAGATAACAATATACAGTTTAACTTCTAAATATAGATAATCTAAAAAGAATAAATCAAAGGTTTTGGTACTCCTACGGGTTCAGACTACGATTAATACTTAAGTGTCCAATTTACTGCACATTTTTGCTCAAAAGTTTCATAATCCTTATTCTTTTTTCATTTAAGTCCATCTAGCTTTATAACTTTTCTTTAAATGTCCCTTTTGAGTCACACTACAAGAATTTTATTTTATTTAGATCCATTTTATCTTGCAGTTCTTTAATATCCAATTCTTTGTCATAAAGTTTTTGACTATTGCATGAAAAAATATATTTCTTTCTGTGAGTTCTTCTACCCTTTTCGCACCTTGCCTTTGTCTGGATATGTCATATGCACTATGACATTGGCATTCATATCTTTCCCTTTCCTTTGAATTTCTATTCTTAGTTCTTTCATTTTAGGTTCACTATATCTTTTGAGTACTATAGGTCACTAGGATCTTACTATACAATTCTTGTGAGGAAGTGAAAGTCTGAAGTGTCACCTACATAGGTTCTAATAAATTATCTACAAATGTTTACTTATCCTTAAGCTTATCATTAATAGTTAACAGTTCTATCTTGTACTTCCTTACACTCCCATTACCATCCATTATCATCAAAACTGATACTGATGAACTTGAGTAATAAAATATCTCTCTGTCCCTTATTAAAATATCAAACATTTCTTTGGATTTCACAGGGAATATCCTTTTCCAATGTTCATCATCTGAACATTGTTTTACTTGATCTTAGCGACTGAACACCCTAAGAACCAAAATATAATTTTCTATTGAATACATCTAGGTTAAACAGCCCTAGACTAGTTTTTAATTTCCCTGCCAATTCATAGAATTGGCTACCAATGATAGACATCTTAAAGTATTTAATCATTAATGTCCACAACTTTATTATAATGTAAATAATTACAAGTCTACGATTAATACCAAATAAAATTAGCTAACAAGTATATATACATAACATGTGTAAGCCAATTTACATCGTTGAAAAGTTAACCAAACTATACACACATCCTTTGGGACAATATGTGCACTGGTCCTCTCGATAGCTGTGCAATAACTGCGTAGGGATAATGACTCTCAGAAATCTCATTACCTTTGAGTAGATGAAAACCCTTAAAGCCAAAATCCTTCAACCACGTGCAAGAGTTTCATATAATCTTTGACAATGCCACATTTGGGTAGACGGTGTCATTCTTTACTGCATCCATAAACATGGGAGTTTATGATAATATCATTTTTGGGTGAGCAATGTACTTCTTTGCTATAGTTTGTAAATGCACAAATGTTGGATTTGAGTATTTTATGATAGAAATAAGGTTGCCACTTTGGTGGACACACCAAAATCCCTACACAACAGTCACAAATCCTAATTTGAATAAACTTGGACAAGGTCACTTTTGGGTGAACACTATCAAAACTGAAGCATTTACAAAACATAGACTCTTGAATTTGAACACATCATAATGAAACAAGGTTGTCACTTTGGTCGTTACATCAAGTTCCACCATGATATGAATAAATTCCAACCTGCAGCTCATGTAGGATATTTATTTAACCATGAATACATTAAAATACAACTTTATAAGTCTAAATATTCATATAAACATGTACATTAGCTCAACAATAAATTTGGTACAAAAAAATTAAGAAAAATCAGCATAAACACTGTAAATTGGGTTCTCATAGGGTATTTTTCTACAATTACATGCTTCCTAATGTATCTAAATGTACCAAAATATATACCAGATTGAAGAGCATAAAAAATGGAGTCCAATGGAATAAACTGGAAGTCAATCCGACCTTCTTAGCTCCCACAATCACCATTTAATATCATTTTAATAAAAAAAACAGCCAAACAGGCCCTTAATAACCCTGTAAGGTTCAGTTTAGTTTAGCCTACGCTAGCTTTTCCAGGTTCGGCCCGCTTTCGGCTCGGTTTGAACTTAACCAAATATACTAATTTTTTTTTTTATTATTAAGGAACCTCAGACAGAACCAAATGGTCTGACTGGAATAAACCACTGAGTCGGTTCACAGATTCGACCTCTGGTTCAACCCGGTTCAATAAGTTGGGTATCGGGTCGAAATTTTGGGTCTACGAGGCTGTCCACTGGATCAGATTTCCATGTCTTCAGGGCACTCCACTGGGTCAAATTTTGAGTCTTCGAGTCACTCCACTGGGTCAAATTCTAGGTCTTTAAGTCAGCAAATGTCTCGTGTCCGGGTTGCATGGGTTAACCCACACATGCGATAAATTGTATCTGATTGGTCTAGATCGGTTCGGGGCTGGCCGGTTATGATTCGGCCGTAAAATTCGGGCCGCTCTGGCCAATTCCTTGTCGGTCTGGATCGAGTTGACCAACACCGAGTTGACCCGCCGATTACAAATTAGGGTTCCCAATTCATCACTGGGTCAACTCGGCGATGAATCGACGTTGTCAAATTCACCTTTTTTTTTTAAAAATCCTTGCGAGCCAGTGGATCTCACTCGCCACTTCAGGGAGCATCCGGCGTCTGACGGCGGAAAATTTTATATCGTCGTGACCATCTCGACAAGACCTTCAGTTTGATATATTATTTGCCACTTTTTACTGGTTGGAAAAATTATCTTTTGGTACAAACATGATTTAGTCAAATTCATCCGAATGAGTTAGAAAAATTTTTGTTTTTCACAATCAAATCATGCAGTGACATGCATAGTATTTGCTACCATTGATTCTAGGTCTGTAGGTATAGCTCTGATACCAACTGTTAGATTTATTGGCCTTCAAATCTCTTAGAACACAATGGTTTTCATATCGACAATGAATAAAATCAGTAACATAACTACATACCTCTTTGAGTTTGATTTTCCTCTGTGTCTTCAAACTTTGATTGAAATTCCTTGGTCACAGTCTTCCACAGTTTCTAGAGGATATTCTGATGTCACTTGCTAATGGGTGTAGAGAGAATTAATTAACTGTGGCTGTGGGGATTCTAACCCAGTATTTATAGAATACTGTTGTAACCTTAAAACCCTTCCCACAATAGAATTAGGGTTACCATAACTATTTCATACAGTGTGACGAACCAAACCAAATCGGTTCTATTGTTCAATCAAACTCTGACTGAATAACTGGTTTAGGTAATTAATTAAACCCACATATAATTCTAATAATCTGATCATTTGATATAAAAATGTATAAGAATTCAGAATCCATTCTTATCTATATACCAGTGGGACCCATTAAATATTTTAATATTTGATATCGAAAACATAATCTTCCAAAAGAAATGAATCAAAGAGAAGGGATGAATTTCTTTTTGGGTAAGTGAAGGGATGAATTAATAGGCCATGAAAAAGCAACAGTCTTTAATGGGTACAAGAGCACTCTGACTCACTTGCCAGGAACGAAGTTTGTGGCATAGGCCCAAGCGTTGTTGGTAACAGGGTCGGCGAGGTGGTCTGCCAGGTTCTCCACTGGTCCCTTGCCGGTAACAATGGCCTGAACGAAGAACCCAAACATGGAGAACATGGCCAACCTTCCATTCTTGATCTCCTTCACCTTCAACTCAGCAAAAGCCTCTGGATCATCAGCAAGCCCAAGTGGGTCAAAGCTGCCACCGGGGTACAGTGGGTCAGTAATCTCACCGAGTGGCCCACCTGCAACCCGGTAGCCCTCAACAGCACCCATCAAGATAACTTGAGTAGCCCAAATGGCTAGGATGCTCTGTGCGTGGATCAAACTTGGGTTGCCCAAGTAGTCCAGCCCACCCTCAGAGAAAATTTGTGCACCAGCTTTGAACCACACAGCTTCGCCGAATTTGACGCCATTGCGAGCAAGGAGCTCTGGGAAGACGCAACCAAGAGCTCCAAGCATGGCCCATCTGCAGTGGATAACCTCAAGTTCACGGTTCTTCGCAAAGGTCTCTGGGTCGGCAGAGAGCCCAGCAGTGTCCCACCCGTAGTCACCGGGGAATTCACCAGTGAGATAGGATGGGGCCTCGCCCGAGAAGGGGCCCAAGTACTTCACTCGATCAGGCCCATACCATGGGCTTCCGGATGAGATGGGCTTGGACTTGGCCACACTCTTTCGCATGGTGACCCTCCCTTGGCCGAGAAGCTGGGAGATGAAGGGAGCAAGCTTCACTGCCTGACCGGCCAGTGAGGGAGAGGAAAGAACCATTGTAGCAGCAGCCATGGATAAGAAGAGTAAGGAAGAGTATGAGAAGGTATATTTAGTGTTAATGTGAAATGGGAGTGAGTTGATGGAGTGTGAAGTACGAGTATAAATAGGAAGAAGTAGGGGAAAAGACAAAGGGTAGTTATCCATGAAAATCTACTCATCTCTCATGGCATTGGTGGGAGAAATTTATGACCTTTGTATGTTTGCTCCAGCTACCACGTAACACATATTTCTTTCTTACTCCATTATCCTCTATCTCTCTCTCTCTCTCTCTCTCTCTCTCTCTCTCTCTCTCTCTCTCTCTCTCTCTCTCTCTCTCTCTCTCTCTCTCTCTCTCTCTCTCCTCTCTCTCTCTCTCTCTCTCTCTCTCTCTCTCTCTCTCTCTCTCTCTCTCTCTCGGATTAAAAAGAGGCTACAGCCACTAGTTATTCAGTACATAAGATTGGAGTCCATGATTTGGACATTTTAATCATTGGATTGGATAGAAAAATAATGCACCGGACAGATCACATGGTTCACGGTATAGATATTGGGACCCGCATCGGTCCCAGCAGATACCGATACGATCCCGATCCAGACTGATTGGTAACGGTCGAAGGAATTGAGAGCATATTGGTTGAATTGGCCGATCCCAATTACGACCCGCATCGGTCCCAGCAGATACTGACCCAATCCCAATTGGGTTTTCTGGGGTGTTTATACTGATTCCAGCTTACTTGGAATCGGTTGTCGATTCCACTTGAAACATGTGTCCAAGTATCTAGAACATGGAACCAACCGGGGTTTAAAATTCAGATCAGAATCAGTAGAATCGGCCGTTCATCTAGAAATCAACTAATGTCGATACCAACTAACCCTGATTATTTGGTTATTTAGTTCGTCTAAGGCCGAGTCTGATCAGAATTGATGGAGACTGATCCGTACATGATTCTGAGTTTTTAGACCACCTCCCAGCATTTTGTTCGAAGATTCAAAGTTGGATTCTGTAATATCCACTAACATTAATACCTATAAATTGATCAAAGTTTATTGTTGCCTGTAGCAAGTTAAGTTTGTGCAGATCCAAGTTGGAAGCAAATGGATCATCCAACCCATGTAGCATCTCAATCTGTTAACCATCCTTCTATTATATAGATGTCACCTTAAATCATATAGATTGCAAGCAAATCTCCCTCTTCCAAGTTAAGTTGCTTTTTTCTTTTCTTTTTTTTTTTTTTTGGGGGGGGGGGAATAAACTGCTCTTATGTTATTATTTTAGGGTTTTTGAACATTGAAATACAAGTCCTGCCCTTATTTAAGAAGCTCCTATCTTACCTCCTATCCTTTACTTTCGCCCAAAACTCACATTTCAGGATTTTTTTTTTTTTTTTTTCAATTTTAACTACCATCACGAATTTCAGAAGCAAAGAAGGAAGGAGACTGCAAAATCCAGTGCCGCCACCTTTCTCCTCCCAGCGGTTTCAACCCCACCCCAACTGCTGCTTCTCCTCCTCCTCCTTCTCCACCTCCACCTCCACCTCCACCTCCACCTCCACCTCTAGGCTCCAACACTGTGATTGGTAGCAAAGTGTAGCCAGCAAGTCAGAGCACTGCCTTGTTACTCTGGGCCTTGGTCTGATTGATACTCCAATATATAAAATCACATGGATATAAAAGCTTTGGGAAATGATGAAAGGGAAGCTTTGGGAAATGATGAAAGGGTGATGGTTAATTGAGTAACCCCTAGACCTAAGCATCAAGCATTTTATAGCATGGAGCAAAGACCGAGAAGATGTAGATCTTGTAAGTAATCAACATTCCTCTTGTCAAAGGAGAGCCTCCTTGCTCAGCTTCTCTCTCCAAGCTTGTAGAAGTCTTTGTTAATGATTAATTTACCTCACCGATAAGCTCCCATCAAACTGATTTTTGAGTATTCTTATGTATCTTCACTGATAATTACATCCATATAACATATCAAAAATTTGACGGCAAGAAAAATAGAAAATCGGATATGAGAAGGCTGAAATTGGACATGGGACCCGTTTGATAACCGTTTTACTCTCAATCCCCTAATCTCGGTCGAGAGCAACTTTGGTGTTCTCATTTTTTTTTACCACACTGGAATCGATTCATACTGCTCAGTTAATACTGTACAAACAATATCAAACTAGAAAGAAATATAATTGTACAAGTAAAATTTTACATTAAATTAAAATTAGAAAGAAACACAATTCATGTCAATTGACTATGGTGGAACTCAGCATTATATAGAGCACTTGAAGAACAGTTGCAAAATCCACAGCCTTCCAGAAAACTCCCTCATGAACAAGGTTAACATCCAAAATCAAAGGGAAGAGACTAAATAAATTACCTATAGCCTCGTTAGCCGCTAATTTGGTGCATGATAAGAAGATAAGCCCTATGCACCGTCCGGCTGGATAGAGGGACTTGCAATCTCTTCGGTACCATCAGTTGGGGATACAAGCATCACCATAGTCCCCCTACACACCAGCAAAAAAGATCACAATAAACATTAAATCCATGAGCCATTGCCTCTCATCAGATTAAAATTCAGATTGGACAAATATAAGTCCTTGAAGTCACAAAGCGCATGAAATGCAACAATAAGCAATCTATGGAATGCTAGGGAAAAATAAAAGAAATAATTTAGCTTCCAGCTATTTGTTTGGAGACTGCAGAACAAATCAGAAACTATAGAATCCTCAAAATTAAGAGTCAAAGATAGAGGACTAGGATCAATGGAGGTAGCCTATAGCCTCTAGGCTACACTAGTGTGCTAGGGCTAGTAGAGCAACTTCGCTATGCCCAATGCCCCAAGTTTGGACCCTATCCCATTACCGGGATTATTCCATGTATGTGTCTAGAAATGAGACCTCTGAAACATAAACCTTAGGATAAAGGGAATCAGTTAATGAGGATCCAACAACTTTATCCAGGTAGGAAGATAATTCACACAGAACAAGCGTACATGATTTCCTAGTATTTAGTAAGCAAGAAATATTAAAAAGAAACATAAAAAATGAGTAATTAAAGTCTTGCAACATGACATTAAGAATAGAAAATGAAATAATGTAACAAAAAATTATGTGTTAAGGTTAAAATGGCATACACTTGCTTAATGCAAGTGCAGAACTTATCTTTTCCTTCCCCTCTCTCTAAAGGAAAGTAGTGATCCCTCTTCTTCCCTCTTCCCAGACACAAACAACCTTCTTCAATTCCTAGATAACTTCTGTGGTTGATCTGTTTGGCATAAAACCAAATCTTTCTTATATATATTCTCCAAACAGTTAACATACCAGCTTCACAAAAGACCATCACTGGAGTGTTCACGTTGCAGCAGTTTTAGATATCTACCTGTGATATTCTGCAATGCTTACCTATTCCATTTTAATTCCAAATATCTACGTATGTATATGATGTAGGATGGGCAGGAACTAGGAAAGAACAAACAACCACCTTTGTCCAAATCTGTGATTTCTAGCAAAGAGTAGGGAGAAAACTAAACTTTTAGACCTAGGACTGGATATTCAAGATTGATCTAGATTTCAGGATTTGCAGCAAATGAATTGGGTAGAAGAGAGTACACGGATTTATAGAAAACAAAAGACAACAATACAAAAAGGAGAAGTAAAGAAGAGAAAAGGCAAAACCCACCCTACAATAACTTTTGAGACTTCACATGATGTCAGAACTCAAACACCAACCAAAGTTAAACCATGTCTCCAGCATGGATTAAAATCTCGGCGAGGCGAGATCTCGCCTTTTTTGCTAGTTTCGACACTAGCCGAGACGAAAACAGAGGCGATAACCATTTTCATCTCGGCATTTACCTGTTATCGCCGAGATCTCGGCGAGTATTACTCGCCAGATCTCGAGATCTCGCAAGATTTTGCTTTTTGCTTCTTTTTTTTTGCTTTATAAACAAACAGAGGGGTCTGTTCTCAGTCGAGAACTCGACCGAGACTGCCCCTTCTGTTTTTTTCTTTAGTTTTTCATAGTTTCTTCATTTCTTCCCCATTTTTTTTTTGTTTGGACTTCTAAATTGCTACAAGTGGTGCTTCGGACTGCGGGGATTGCTGTAAGAGCTTCATATCAACTGTTGAAGGTAAGTTTATTGCCGAAAAATGAGATTTTTACATGAGACTACAAAGGGAGAAATTTTTTTTTTTTTCTAGAATGTGATGAAATTTTTATATGTTAGTTACGTGAGCCCGATCTACAAGCTCACGGTTTCAGATTTCGATTTTGATTGTTGTAGGTATTTTTTTTAATTATTTGCATTTAAAAATAAATTTCCAGCAATTAAAATTTAAAATAATAATTATTATTACTCATTTGATGATGACGACCTATTTATATGTTAATCACCGTTGGCCGATTTACTGTCCTACAATTTCAGATTTCGATTTCGGTTGTTGTATGTTTTTTTTTTTGAATTATTTATATTAAAAAAATAAATTTCAGCAATTAAAAATTAATTTAAAATTGATTAAAAATGCTATAAAATCGGGAAAAATAAGGAAAAATGTTCTAATCGCATTTAAAATATGAGAAAAATTTTGAAATGTAATTTCGCCGTGTTCAAGTTTGTAAGGTTATTGAAGTTTGTGTTTTCTATGAAACGGTGCTTGGAAATTATGTCGAGACCAAGTTCTAGGGCAGGCGATGGGGCGACGGTACCGGTTCCCGAACCGACCCCGCATGGCAAGATCGCGCCCGCCAGGGGTGATAGGAGACCCGGTGTAATTTTTGTGGGAAGAAGCTTGGTCCGGCGGCATCACAAGGCCGAAGCAACACTTGAGTGGATTGGGCAAAGATGTTTCCAAATGTCCGCGGTGTCCGTGGAGATATCCGGGGCCATAGGTGAGCAGTTGAGGGGGAGGGAGGCAAAGGAGGGCAGCAATGGAAAGAGAAAAACAACAATTTGAAAAGGCAATTCGAGGCACCGTACCTGGAATCCAGGTGAGGAACATGAGGCCGAGGGATGGGATGTAGAAGATATAACGAGGCAAGAGGCAAGGACGGATGTGTCATGCGGCAATGGCTAGTAGAGAAACCCTTAGATCGGATGCAAAGAGGAGATGGACAAGAGAAGGTACATCTGGAGCAGGTGGCAGTGGTAGTGGATTTGTTGAGCCTGAGCCACAAAGACGGAGCAAAGGGATTGGTTCTTGGTTTTCTAGATCACGATGTAGAAGGGAATAACCTGTGCCACGGGGACGGGATGATTATGTTCAAGTTCTAGAGCAAGATCCCGCAGTTTTTACGAAGCAAGGTAGTAAGAAAAAAAAATAAAGGCAATGTTTGGGGGAAAGAATAGGGAGTCAGTAGGGTATTCTTACTCTAAGTGGTCGTTTTATCATGGCATCCCAAAGAAACGCCACCACGGGCCCTTTCTTTCGAGCATGCTAGATGCGATTCCTGAGGCAGTACGGGGCTAGAGGGCCAAATCAATATGAGTTAATGACTCATTATTTGCCTCCAACATAAGAAGGAATTACAAGAGCCGGATTCTAAGCCGGAAGAGGAATTGGGAAGATTTCGAGTAACTATTATGTGTGATGGTTGGACTGGTCCTACCGGAAAGTCCATCATCAACTTCATGGTTTCTTGTGATGGGAGGACGGTGTTCCTTAGGTCCGTTGATGCATCACTGAAGTAAAAGATGCAGATTATATTTATGGGCTGTTGCAAGAGGTGGTGGTTGAGGTGGGAGCTCAGAATGTTGTCTAGATTGTAACGGACAATGGCAGCAATTTTAAGAAGGCAGGGGAGATGTTAATGAACAATCCCGACTACAATCTCTTCTGGACTCCATGTGCTGCCCATTGTATTGATTTGATGTTAAAGGACATGAGCAAGATAAGTAAAGTCAAGAGAGTGGTTGAGCAAGAAAGACAAGTAACCACTTTCATCTACAACCATGGTTATTCCTTGAACATGCTCAGGGAAAGATGTGGAGGGGACTTGGTTAGACCAGGCATCACCAGATTCGCTACAAACTTCATAGCATTGAAGAGCTTTGAAGCGAAGATGGCCGGACTCAGATCGATGTTTGCATCTGAGGATTGGTTTTTGTGGAGACAATCAACTACACCCCAGGGAGTGGAAGCACGCAGTACCATCGCTCGGACAAATTTTGGCAAAATGTGAAGGTGGTAGTCGGGGTGTTGCATCCCGTAGTACGGGTGTTGAGATTGGTAGATACCGAGCGAAAACCAACCATGCCACTTCTTTATTTTTCTTTGTGGACGCATTGAAAGTACGTGTTAAAGCTTTGATACCACGTGGCTACAAGAATTATATAAAGATCATCAATGACCGATGGGAGAGCCAACTCATGCATCCATTGCATAAGGCTGGTGAGTAAATTTGATGATGTATTGACTTTAGTGTTACTTATGTACCAATATAATTTTTATTTGCTTTAACCATGTGTCCACTGTCAAATATTTCAGCATACTATTTGAACCCCAAGTACCATGTACTTGGGACGAACGAGTAACTCATTGAGGCAGTGAAACTAGTGGTTGCAAAGTTTGGAGCCGGATCCCCAAACACGGGCATTGGCAATCCTAGAGATGAGTTGTGTGCTTGATTCATCGGAAATATGTGCTTCAACTATATATTGTAATTGTAAATATTTATAAGTTTTTCGATTGTGTGTAGATTAAAACCTTCGGGGAAGCCCGTGGGAGTTTTGGGTTCCCCCCGCAGTGGCTGGACGTGACAAAAGTGATCCGTGTATGTATTACGTTTAATTGACATACGAAATTAAATTATCTTATGTTTTATGTATTACGTTTAAATGACATACGAAATTAAAATATGTTATTGTTCTTATGCAGGTGAATGGTGGGTGTTGTATGGTAAAGATGCACTGCTCCGAAGAAGATAGCAAGTAGAGTGTTAGCTCGGACATGCTCTGCATCGGTTGTGAGCGAAACTGGAGTACTTTCAACCTCATTCATTCAAAGAGGCGGAATCGACTTGGCTCCCAACGGCTAAATGACTTGGTCTTTGTGCATTACAACATGAGGTTGAGGGTGCAAAACATGTTCTTTGATAAGGAGGATGATACCCCGCTCGAGCTCGCCAACATCTTCCAGCTTAACTCTGAAGAGCAAGATCCATTAGTAGAGTGGGTGCGGGACGGGGAGTACCCGTGATGGACGAGCCCGGTGGGGATGCCCGACTCCCATTTGGCCAGCCATTTGGATACCGATGTCGACGAGTTTTTAGCCCCGGAAGAGGGTCGAGTCCATACACGGTCACCCGTGCCGTGAAGATCCTGAGTGGAGTTGGAGTGGTAGTGGAGCTAGTGGTAGTGATCATGGGGGTGGGGGTCGAGCCACTTTTGTCAATATTGGGGCTGATCCAGAGCCACGAGCATCACCTCTTAGATATACCGGGGAGAGCCAGTACACTCATGTAATACAGGATGATGACCATGATGCACGTGCGCCATCCTCATCACGTAGACCAACTTCGTATTCGCGTAGGCCTCGGCATCATTCCCATTCTCAACATGATGAAGATGCTGATTGTAGTAACACGATGGACGCCGACGTTGATAGCCTCTCCAGTGGCTTACGAGGATTGAGTGTGGAGGAAAATGGCAGTTACTGCAGTGGACGTGAGCAGTGGAACTTTCCTGGATATAGCACTGGTTTAGCTTACACCTCAAATGATTATGTTGATATCAACTTCGTCCCACATCCCACTACGACTGCATATGGTTCTTCTTTCGACGATGGTTCAGATGCAGGAGCACATACACGGAGTCATAGTGGATCAACCAAATTCTATTCCATTCCATCAGTACTTCCGCAAGATTCTACGCACCAGTACTACTTAAGTTTTTCCATTCTTCCCAAAAGATAGGTATCCTTCGGACAGCTAACGATGTTATATTTATGAATCATGTGCAAGACTACCAGAACTACTTTGCATCAAGAATGTCATGGGAAGATTATGTTGCTCAATTGGAAGACAATTTGCGTCGAAAACTTTCCCAAATGTATGATGATAGTAGGATGGATCGACACTCTACGTATTACTAGACATTGTATCTGTATAAGGATTGTGGAATTGTGGACTATAGGCACAGGGGGACTATGGGATCATTCAATGTTGAATATTTGAATTTTGAACTATGATGTAAATTATGTAATGATTTATAATGAAGTGTTATTTTGTTTCTCTTTTCCCTAATGCATTATGTTATTGTCTCATTTGTCATATTTGATTGAATATAATAGCTAATATTAACCTAAATTTACAACTGACTTCAGCATTGACTGTGAAAACATGGGTGTAAACCCAAACAACCACAAATGGTTATTATTTTTACAATTTTATACTCTAAATGTGTTTATGTATGTAAAAATAAGGTTCCCCTAAAGTTGGAGACCTAAAAAAGGCATTTTGACCACCGAGCACCGAGACAGCTTTTACGCTGTCTCGGACAAAATGCATAGTCTCGGCGAGATCTCGCCGAGATCTCGGTTTCGGAGGAGGCCAAGACTCCTCCGAAACCCGAGATTTTAAACCTTGGTCTCCAGAACTCAGCTCGAAAGCAAACGAAAACTCTCAATATTGCTCAAACAGAAAACTAATCAAAAGTAGCGCAATCAGAGAGTTGCTACAAATTAGTGATTCCACAATTTATTACTATTTACAAAAAAAATAGTAAAAACAGTACAAAAAATTCAGGCAAATTTACATAAAAATCCTTGAAAAACTTTTTCCCTTTACAAAATACCATTGGTGCAATATCAACCATTTAAACATATAAAAATAACAATAATAACAATAATAATAAACATCCACAAGGTTTTGATATGTGAAACAAACTAAAGGATAACTATATCTTTGGTTGGCCTGATCCCACATAAATGTTAGGAGCTAGATAACAGAATAGTAGATATCAAGTACCAATATCAAACTAGAAACATCTCATTCCTGTGAAGTAAATACCTTTGGGGAGAACGACTGCGGCTTCTACTATGACTACGATGCCTATGTCGACTTAATCGACTTGTTTCCGCGAGTTTCTCCAGCCTTTGTCGCTCTTGTTCTCGTTTCTTAGCCATCTCAACAGCAGTGTCTTTCTTAACTGCAAAAGGCATCAATTACACTACCAGCAACAGATCAAAAAAGATGCATCTCCAAACAGAACAAAAACCATAAAATTAATCTAATACAATGAGTGAATCAAGCAGAGTACAAGTAATTTTCTCATTAAACGCTTTTATGGATGTCCTATTAGATGCTCTTAAAGTCATTGGACATCCGTTAAGAGAACCCCACACCAATCTCCCTAGTCATATTTCAGCTCAAAACAAGTGGTAAAAGTTTCAGAATTAAATCTCATTGGTGTAATGGCAGTCTTGTACTTTAGGAAACTTATAGCTCACTTTTCAAACACTTCATGTACTTTTTCTTAGCTGAGATTTGACCAGTAAAATGGATGTGGTGTTCTCTATTGCATGGACCCACCAACATATCCAAAACTATCACACGGCAAGACAAGAAATCCTTGTGACAAAATGAAACATCACTAACAGGTGATTACATCACTTACATGTTCCTCATGATCCCATTTCACAAAGCAAAACAGTGAGACTTGAAAATAAAAACTTTGGAAAGTATTAGCTTCAGAAGAACACTAAAGGATATTAAGGCAAGTATGAACAAAAGGGAAGTTCTCCCATTGCTACCATTCACCCCTGAACTTGTAAGTAAAGAATAATCAAAATAAGAAATAAAAAGAGAAACACGATATGAGGATTCATTTGTTACCTTGGGATACAAAGAGATACCATTCAATAGGCATAGCTGAGGGATCATAGCATAACACAATAGAGAGATACCCTCCAACTTTTGTAGTCCCAAGGAAGATATTTCAGATCTCTTGCTACACAACCAATCCATGTAGCAACTTTGTTGGATGTCTCCCTACTACATGGTTGGTGGTAATCATTTACCTTTACATCGATGGGCTCTTTACGCTTAAGAGTTGATGGGGCCAAGGTTTTTCCCCTTTGGCATCTCTTCCTCTTCTCTAATTTAATACAAAAAAAATAGTGTTAATCTAAAAAGGAAACATTACACGACGAGATAAACATAGATAAAGGACAACAATATAGTTTTAATCACCATTTTAAACATAAAATTTTAACTGACTTACCTCCTGCTGATGATATGCCAATACTGCTACTGTCACCCTCCTGACTCATTGATAACAAAGATATAATTTGAATTCTAAACCTGTTTTCAAAAAAATTGTTAGCAAGAATGGGTCTTCACTATAATGCAAATCAATGATGGGTCTAAGAGATCCGGGTCTAACAATAATAGTTCTGTGCTTCTGTAATTTACTGAATTTACCATAAGCTTTCCAGTAAGTATGAAGATCCTTTGGTACCAGAAAATGAGAAGTCATCCTAACAAGCAACAACAGTTAAAAAAGCAAAATCTAGAAGACAAAAGCTGCAATATATGTTTAATTGATTACATAAAAATATAAGAAATCAATAAAATAAAGGCTTTTGGTGGAGTGAGCTTACTCCTGCAAAGCATAATTGAAACATATAATTTCAAGCAAACAGGGCATATTTCAGGATAAGCATGACAAACAATGGACAATCAGAGCTTGCTGTGAAACTAATGACTGACAGCCTCATTGAGTGGAACCTTATTTTAAAAACTTAAGGAGGATCAACTTCATTGGCTAATAAGAAAAAAAATGAATCATGGATCTCATGATAAAAATTTCTGGATAATCACAATTTACATATAAGTTTACTGATAAGCAAGCAGTGAAATGCCAGAGTATTCCATATAATCAATCGAGAGAAATCAATCCAAACCTAATAAATATAGGCATTTCCTAGTTAAAGGGTAAGAAGCCTCTAATGTGTTTGAATTTTAGCCTCAACAGGAACAGAGAATTATTAGAGACAATCAAAGAAATTGAGAAGACAAGAGTTGCCACAGCTGAAGTAGATGATCCTCATTTGAAATGTGAAGGGAGAGAAAAAGATTTGTCAGATTAGGATCCAAGAATAGTTGCGCATTACAGCAACACATAGTTTATCAAGAATTCCTTCTAAGTAGTTTGCTGTTTCAACTTCATTTTGTTAGGATGGGGAACCAATGGGAAAGCCATAATCTCAATACTTGGTCACAGAAACTCAGTTCAAAGGAAGCTAATTATGAGGAAATCTACCATGAGGATCTTGTCAAGAGACTTGAATCTGAACTATCTAGGGATTTTGAGGTTATTTTTGTTACTTAAACTATATAAATCTAAATAAAGTACTCTGTTTTGTTCAATATTCACTGCATCTTTTTCTCTTCAATGAACAATGTAATTTATGTGAACATAGAAAGCAGTATACGGCTGGATGCAAGATCCTCCAAACAGAGAGGCAATAAAATCATGCCACCTACTTGTGGCAGCTATAGAGAATCAAATGAAGTTTCACCATGGCTTCAGTACCAAGTTGCTAAGGCTACTAATAAGGAATTTACCAAAAAATATTAAAAAAAAAAACTATTTAAGATATAAGTAGACTCCAAAGATCACATGCTACAGCCCAACACCCAAATCTTTAAGTTACTTGAATCATCACACAACCATCAGATACAAGGTGGCATACTCTGTAGCATTACCCATGGCATCCATTCACCAGCCATTGCCGCCTCTGTAGGATTACCAAATGCTACAGAGAAGCTGGATCCTCTGATGAACTGAAGAAAGAAACAAAATACCAGAAATCATCTCTAAATCCCCAGTCCTCAAGAGTCAAGCCACAGCCAAAGAATCTCAAATGCTCGCACTACATAAACTCATATCAGAATACATATAAAAAATTAGAGGCAAAATAATTTCAACACAATGGAAAATAGATAGATATCCAAGCGAACAACATTCAATTACTCTTGATTTGTCTACAGATGAATCCACATTTCCTAACTCCAAACTCGGAAGTTTATTGTTGAATCAGAGATTGAGAATGAATGAGTGAGTTGATTTACCTCACCCCCAAATGCCTTTATTTATAATCAACTATAATGAGATAAATAAAGAAAGTAGGTAGAATTGACCTAGCATACACATTACACATTTAACATATGTCAAATGTATGTACATAGAGCTGTCCCATCACACATTACACATTTAACATGTGTTAAATGTGTGTACATGAGTTATCATTCTTATCTTCTTATCCTAAACAGATTCACTTAAATTGAACCGAACCATGAATAGGTTCATTACTTACAACACTACCCCTCAAATTGATGCATATATGTCATGCATGCCCAACTTGGACAAAATGACATGAAACTGTTTTCCAGGTAGTCCTTTGGTGAAAATGTCTGCAAGCTGATCAATTGATTTGACAAAAAGAATCTGAATCTGACCACTTTCCAACTTCTCCTTTATGAAATGCCGATCTATCTCCACATGCTTAGTTCGATCATGTTGTACGGGGTCATGAGCAATGCAGATGGCTACTTATTATCACAACATATGTCATAGGCTGAGAATATTGAATCTTCAAATCCTTCAATAGGCTTTGTAACCATAAAAGCTCACATATGCCTTGGGCTATAGCTCTGAACTCTACTTCTGCACTGGATCTGGCAAACACATTTTGCTTCTTGCTGTGCCATGTGACTAGGTTGCCCCCTACAAATGTGCAATAACCAGATATGGACTTCCTATCTAGACTTCCAGCCCAATCAATATCAGTATAACCTTCTATTTTTAAGTGATCATTTGGAGTTACCAAAATCCCTTTCCCTGGAGCTGCCTTGAGATAGTGCAATATCCTGTAAACAGCTTACATATGTTGGGTGTAGGGATCATGCATGAACTGACTCACCAGACTGACTGCAAAGGCGATGTCTGAGCGAGTATGAGACAAGTAAATCAACCTTCCAACTAAACGCTGATACATCCCCCTATCGACTGGCGCACCATCCTTTTCCTTGATTTTAGTGTTAGGGTCTAATGGAGTATTACACGGACTACAATCAAGCATACCAGTCTCTGTTAAGAGATCTAGAACATATTTTCTTTGAGATAGAAAGATCCCTTTAGAAGATCGGGCTACCTCTATCACAAGAAAATACCTTAACTTCCTAGATCTTTTATCTCAAACTCCTGTCCCAAGAATGCCTTCAACTTTGTGATTTCAACATCATTATTTCCTATGACTATGATGTCATTAATATACACCAACAGTGTTGTAATAGTCCCACCAGAGTGCTTCATAAACAGTGTATGATCCGCGTTACTTTGAGTGTAGCCGAATCCTATCATGGCCCTGTGAAACCTTCCAAACCATGCTCTGGGAGACTGTTTCAATCCATACCACGCTTCAGTTTACACACCTTGTCACTACTAATGTGGTTTAAGAAGCCAAGTGGATAATCCGTCAGCTCCCAGTGTAAGAATGCATTCTTCACATCTAGCTGTTGGAGATCCCAATAGTGATGCACAGCACATGCTAAGATAATTCGGACAGTAGTCACTTTCGCAACTAGGGAAAAAGGCTCCTGATAGTCGATCCCGTATGTCTGAATGAATCCCCGAGCTACTAGCCTTGCTTTGTAGCGGTCTATTGTCCCATCTGCCTTTTGTTTGACGGTGAACACCCATTTGCACCCTATTGGCCTCTTCCCTGTAAGGAGTGAAACAAGCTCCCATGTGTTATTTTGCTTCAGTGCTCTCATTTCTTCTTTCATTACTGCTTCCACCGTTCATCAGTAATTCCATCCTGCCATCTTTGAGGAATGGACACAGAAGAGAGAGAGGACACAAAAGCATGATAGGTAGGAGATAACGAATTATACGAAACAAATTTAGAAATGGGATGAAGAGTGCAAGTAATAGTACCCTTTCTAAGGGCAATAGGGAGATCAAAAGCAGAGTCTAGAAGCTCCTTACCTCTGGGCTCCTCAGTATCAGGATCCTGGGCTGACGAGGGGACATGCGGAGTAGTTGCGTTGATGGTAGTGGCCCGTCCATGCTTGCTTCTGGCACAGCTATATACTTGCAACGGCTTAGGGCTAGGATTAGATTGGTTGGGTACAGTAGGAGTGGATGGAGATTCTGGTGTAGGAAGAGGTTCTGGTATTTTGTCATTTTTACTTGGTCTACATGAGTTGTCTGAGTCCACACAACTTTGTACCCTTACTTCCTCAGGAGATGCTGATATAAGTAAAGGCACATCTTCAACTTCAACTAATGCGGGCTCCCCCTGAAGATGGGACTAGTAATACATTAAACTCTCATAAAAAATGACATCCCTTATGATGATCATCCAGCGAGAAGGTTGATAACATCTATATCCTTTTTGAGTTGCCGGATAGCCCAAGAAAATACACCGTAAACTTCGTGCCTCCAGTTTGCCATGTGGGTGATGATTGCGTGCGTAACACACAACCGAACACCTTAGGTGGCAGTGGGAAGGAGGAATCGCCAAGTAACAGCTCTAGTGGGGCCTTGTTTTGAAAAAGGCAAGATGGAAGCCGATTGATCAAGGATGTGGCTGTGAGGACTACATCGCCCCAATAATGTGCGGGAACACGAGCATCCATCATTAAAGCTCAAGCTGTCTCAAGGAGATGGCGGTTTTTTCTTTCAGCCACCCCATTCTGTGCTGGTGTGTCAACGCAGCTTGTCTGATGAATGATGCAGTGATCCAGTAAATATTGTTGAAAATGACCTTCTAAGTATTCCTGTTACAGTCGAAAATCGTCCGTCGGTCTGCGATCCAAGCAACCTGCAATCACAGATATGAGACAACGGAGTTGGGCGACTAAGCCCCGGGTACACTCCGATGCCTAAGTCAGATTCCCAATGTAAACAATCAAGAGATAGCAGGAAGCTACCTCCAATTTAGAGAAAGAGGGGAATGATGAGAGAGTTTGAGCGTACGAGAATGATTAGATTGTGAGATGTGAGATTGTGAATAAATTACCTTGAGGGATCGTCCTCTACTTATAGAGATTGGGAAGAGGCATGGAGGCATCAGGACTCAGGGAAGTAGATCGCCAATAGGACTGCCAAGTATCGCTCTGAGAGACACCCAAGTCATAGACTGTGTGCAGGAGTGGGAGACCGTAGCCAAGGAAGCCAATTCGGTCAACAGGGAGAGTGACTCGTGTCACCATATGAGTGGTCGTAGGGCCGTGATAGTCAACGTCGTATCACACAAGGAGAAGGATTCCTCTGCCGTGACATAGTTGTTTTAGGACTCTGACCTCCGACCAAGAAACGTAACCGAGTAGATCTATACCTCCGACCGGTACCGTATCCTAACAGGACTGTGACTCCGAGCGGTATAAGCCGAGCACAAGACATATTTCGTGGTTGGCTCCGAAGACAAAGGTTGCCACGTGTAAGATTTTAAGTGGATGATGTTTTTCCCACATAACAAATGCCCCTTGCGCTGTCGGATTCAAGGAATTCGATAGTACAAATATACCGAACAAAAATGCCAAGATCCGCTCAGATACCATGAAACTATGATCAGTCGCAAATGCTGGTCGTACCAACGTCTTCCGATAATTCCCCACCACGATTGAAACTCCCGCGTGAGTGGATGGCAGTTGTCACCAACTACCCGCACGACCAGTCGGTGTGAGGAATTCGAGGCGTCAGACTTACAAACCGTCGTTCCGCTCAACCGTAGATCTTCAAGCAATCCGAACCGCCACGCCATCCGACGGCCACGAACCAATCGGCGCGCCTCGGGACGAAGCGCAATAAATAGCCATTACAACCGCGAACCGTCGGCTCCATCGGACGGTGGAGATCAAATCCGATCGTCTCGAGAAATGGCGAAATAAATATCTTGTCATCATTGCGGCTGACGTCAGCCTGTCATGTCGCGCCCGGCGTGGCAGACGTTAGCCACTACTGTTCTGCCACGTGGTCGGAATCCGAAAAGCCGATTTTCAAACTTGGTGCCTATAAATACTTTCCAAACACTTTCATTCGATAATTTGGTTGAGCAGAGATCGGAGTCTTCTTTGCGTGGTCGGAGTTTCCACAAGTCTTCAAGCAAATCGTGCATCTCCTCCGCCATTTCCAAACAGTAAGTCTTCTCCTCTTGTCCTTCATTTCCATTTCTCTTCCATTTCATGCTTGGTAGTTCCTGTTCGTCCAATAGTGTCAGACCTTTAGGAAGAGTGAAAGAGAGTGAAACCATGGCCCAGTACCGGACCTCTTCTTCGGATAGGTCGTCTGACTCTATGGATGGGTTCTCCGTCGCCCCTGAGCCTCCCAGTAGGAAGAGGAGAGCTTGAGACTCCGTTAGCCGGGAGTTTGGGTCGGAGACCACTGGGTCGACGGACTCTGGTGGAAGGGCCATTACCCTAAAATCTCCGGAAGTCGTCCCTTCGGCTTCCAATCCGGCATCTGAAGAGGAACTTGAGCAGAGTTCTTCTGACGTCGCTGAGCGTAGTCGCCCAGTTGGCACTTCTGCTCGACGGGCTCCTCGCCAGAAGAGTGGTCGTCCTATCATTCCCCTCATCGACAAACTCCTTGCATGGAGGGTGCCGAGCAAGGTCGTATCCAAGACGGCCTTGACCCAAATCCGGAGAGCCTACCAGTTGGAGGAGCCGATGGCTGATGTCTTGGTCCGACTCCCATCCTCTGAGGAGAGGGCCTGCAGCTTGAACCTCTCGGAGGTCCGTGTCTACGAGCACGCCTTGAAGTCCGGCCTCCGTTTCCCCCATCACCCCTTCGTAGTCGACATCTTGAAGGCGTATCGCATCGCCCCGTCTCAACTGACTCCGAAAGGGTGGCGGTGTATTTACGCCTTCATCATGTTCATCCTCCGCCTAGGAAAAACTCCGACCATGAACTTGTTCCAGTCTCTCTTCCAATTCTCCAGCTTGACTGAGACCCGCTCCATGAGTGGGTGGTACTACTTCAGCCAGAGGAACACGAAGAAGCTTCCGGCAATCTCTCAGAAGCCCTCTTCCATCCATGGGTGGAAAGAGAAGTTCTTCTTCGTGGGTCCTCCGACGGGTGGCCCTGCTCTGCCCTTGTCCAACATGTGGCTGGTGGTCGACGCGACAGGGTTCAACAAGGTCCCCTTCTTAACCACGGAAGAGAGGCGGGCCCAACGCAAGGTAATGGAGGGCCAGACAGTTCAGTACGCCGACCTGGCGGATCCCATGAAGCTAACCGAGCACGGCCTGCTTGGTAAGTTTCACTTCTAACTGTTGAACTCCGATCGGCTATTTCATTATCATTACTGACTGTTTGCTCATCTATTTTGTTACAGTGAACTTCTCCAACGACCAACTGGTTGCCTGGATCCTGCGCAAGCGGGCTGCCGATGCCGGTAGGACGACCGATCGGAGAAACGATCAAGCAGGCGGGGCCGCCCCGAAGACACGTGCGACAGCAGAGGACCCCAAGGGCAAGAGGCCCATGGTTAAGGGTCCGCCCAAGAAGAAGATCCGGTCGGCCCAAGAGTTGCCGGCCGACATTTACAAGTCCAAGCCGACCGTAAGGGTTGGTCGACCTGAAGAAGACAAGAAGGGGGCTGCGATGAAGGAGGTCCAGCCCCTCCATGCGATGAAGGTGGTCGATCTGACCGTGACCACCAATCCGAAGGCCCAAGGGGAGGTTGTTCCCCCAGAGAAGGGGGACTCCGAGAAAAAGGCGACGGCGTTCGCTCCACAGCTGGGGCTGAAGGACACCGACTCAGTGTTCAAAAGCACCTAGGTCGCCAGGATCATGCTGACGAAAAACCGCCTCCCGGAGGACGTCGCCTTCACCTCTTCTCTGGGGATGAGCAACCTGCTGAAGAGGATCTTCCTCGCCAGCTCCCAGGTATGATGGTCTGACTTCCTAACTTACTTTATCTTGTCTGTTAGAGTTTTTACTAATTGTTCTGTTCTTCTGGTATGCAGGGTAGCAACCTTGTGGCCGAGCTTTGCCAAAAAGTTGCGAGCATGACGGTGGCTTTGGACGAGAAGGCGGAGTTGGAGTCTTCTCTGAGGGAGGCTCTGAAGGCCACTGAGGACAAGTTGAAAGATAAGACCTCCGAGGCTGAAGGCCTTGCTTTGGAGAAGTCCAACCTCCGAACTTCTCTAGACAAAGCCGAGGACGCCCTTTCGGAGAGGACCGGGGTGCACCGGGCCGGAGGGCTGCGGCGGCCGGGACGCCCTTTCGGAGGAACACACCGCGCAGGCCGGGGGCGAGCCGGGGGCCGAGCGGAAGGGGCCAAGACGAGCGGGTCCAAGACGGCCTTGGCCAAGGAGGCGCTGGCTAAAGCTGAGGAATTCCAAGCGGAGATCCAAGACCAAGCCGTGGCTGACTACCGATCGTCGTCCCAATACGCCGACGACTTAGAGGAGGCTGCCAGCGGGTTCTTCCAGAAGGGAGCTGTTTACCTGAAGGAGCAACTTGCTGAGAAGGGCGTGGTCTTCGACTGCTCGGAGTTCCCTATCCTTGCTGAGGAGGAAGTAGTGGAGCCGACCGTGCGTGCGGAGGCCGAAGACGTGCAGGAGGACGACTTGCCTCCTTATAAAGTTCCTCAGACACCGATCGTCGAGCTTCCGGATGTGCAGATGCCGAGCGATGTCCCCACTGATCCCACTGCCAAGGACGGGCCTGCTTGAGTGGTCTTCCGCCCGCAGGGGCTACCTTGTAATTTTTTTCTTTTTTGGTTTGTAATTGTTATGCCCCTCCGTGGGCTTTGTACATTTGCCCTTTGTGGGTTTTTATGAATAAAATTTAATTCCTCTCATTCTCTGTGTTGGATTCTGTTCCTTTTGTGTTGTTCGTCTTCGGAGTTGAGTGTTTGGTATTGCCCCTACCCCGGAAGTGTTGTCGGCTTGATGGCTGAGCAAGCCGAGAACACTTAAATCTTTCTTGAAATGACTAAGGCATTGGAATTTTTAGACGTTCCTCTGAGTAACCAAGCGCGGGTTGTGTAGAAGCGATGTGCTCCTATCAGTCCTGCTTGAGGTTATGCTCGGGCATCCGCATGCTACTCATACCTGCTTGTGGGTGTGAGTAGGCATAGAGTGTGGTCTGCATGCTACACTGACCTGCTTGTAGGTAGGGGTAGGCTGGATGGTCGAACACCTGCATGCTGCTCGTAACTGCTTGTGGGAGTGAGCAAGCGGTGTCAAGTATGATCTGCGTGCTACCCTTGCCTGCTTGTGGGCCGGGGTAGGCAGAATAGTTGAGCACTTGCATGCTGCTCATACTTGCTTGTGGGTGTGAGCAGGCAGTGTCAATTGTGATCAGCATGCTACCCTTACCTGCTTGTGGGAGTGGGTAGGCAGATCGGGTGATCATCTGCGTGCTACTCATACCTGCTTGAGGGTATGAGTAGGCAGAGTCACCGAGGGCCGAGGTGCTACTCGGGCCTGCTTGAGGGCGCGGGTAGGTCGGCTATGCCGTAAGGAACGGCTATGTCAAGTGCTGCTAACTGTGGGCTGAATGAAAGTACTTCTTGTATTGAAATAAATTAAGCGGGTGCCCCTAGGGGGTCCGGCGTACAACTGAGACCACTGAACTTAAAAAATTGAAAACTAACATATTGGCCTGGACAGAATGGCCGACTAGACAACTGAGAAAACAAAACAAGTTAATAGTGGGACTAACAACCATTCACTGATAGTATTTGCGAAGGTTGGTGGCGTGCCATGTCCTCGGTATTACTTCACCACCGAGGATTGACAGCTTGTATGATCCTGGTCGGCCGGTTCGGAGGACGCGGTAAGGCCCTTCCTAGTTTTGGGCCATCTTTCCTTGATTAGTGGGCTCCGAGACTGCTGCTTTTCGAAGGACAAGATCTCCGACCCTGAACTGCTTTAATCGGACTGTCTTATCGTAGTGCCGAGCGGTCGTCTGTTGGTATGCAGCCATCCTGAATGCCGCTGACTCCCGCACATCCTCCAGATTGTCTAAGTTAGTTCGGAGATCTTCTGAGTTGGTGTCCTCGTTGAAGTTTAGCACCAGGAAAGTGGGATGAAATACCTCGACTGGGACGACTGCCTCCGTGCCGAAGGCAAGCATGAAGGGAGTTTCGCCCGTGGGTGTCCTGCTGGTTGTCCTGTATGACCAGACGATGCTCGGTAACATGTCGACCCACTTCTCCTTTTGGTCTGCCACCATCTTCTTCAGACCGTACAATATGATTTTATTTGTTGCCTCAGTCTGTCCGCTTGTTTGCGGGTGGCCGACCGACCCAAACCGATGGTCGATCCTAAACTCCGTGCAGAACTCCGCGAATGCTGCACTGGCGAACTGAGTGCCATTGTCCGTCACAAGGATTCTGGGCACACCGAATCTGTACACGACGAAGTGCCTGAAGAATTGCTTCACCTTGGCTGCGTCAATTCTAGCAACAGCTTCAACTTCAATCCACTTTGTGAAGTAGTAAATGGCCACAATGAGATACTTCCGCTGATAAGTTGCCTTGGGGAAGGGCCCCATGATGTCCATGCCCCAGATGGCAAAAGGGAGAGGACTTGTGATCGGCTGCAGAGGTGCGGCCGAAGCATGTGGGACTGGTGCATAGAACTGGCACTTGTCGCACTTGCGTACCAGCTCAATGCAGTCGTCATGCATCCTCGGCCAGTGGTAGCCTTGCCGTAGGATTTTTTGAAATAATGATCGGCCTCCTTGGTGCCGACCGCAGATTCCTTCGTGGACTTCCTTCATCACTTGCTCGGCTTCGTCCAATCAGAGACACCGAAGTAATGGCATGGTGGAGGATCTCTTGTACAGTACATCATTGTGAATGGTGTACTGCCTGGACCGAACTTGGATGCGCCGTGCGTCTTTCCTGTCGTCTGGAAGTGCACCTGTTCGAAGGTAACGGTAGAATTCGTCGTACCAGCTAGAGACGGCTTCAATCGGCGCAACTTCCTCGGCAGAGCTGCTGGCGTGCTCCAATAACTCTACATATACGGCAGAGTCCATTCCTGCGATGTCCTCCAGGGACAACCTAGACAGCTCGTCTGCCTCGATGTTCTCGTCTCGGCACACATACTGCAGTTCGACACTCCGGAAGGCTGCGAGGGTCGAGTTGACCTTGTCCAAGTACTTCTGCATTTCTGGTTGCCTAGCTTCATAGTCGCCCTGTACTTGTCGGATGACCAGTTGCGAGTCCTCCTGGACTATGAGCCGCCGAACAGCCAGACTTTTTGCTAGTCTGAGGCCGGCCAGTAGAGCCTCGTACTCGGCTTCATTGTTTGTAGCCTGGAATCCGAATCTCATTGCTGATCGGATTTTGAAGCCTTCCGGGCTCGTCAGTATTACTCCCGCACCTGCTCGGCCGTCCATGGAGGATCCATCTACCTGCAGTGTCCACGGGGCTTCGGTTGGTTCAGGAGCTTTCTCTGCTGGAGGTTCGACAACTTCTTCCTCGGGTAGGGTGCTCTCGACAACGAAGTCCCGCGATGCACGGGCTTTGATGGCGGTTCTGGAGACGTACTTTATCTCGAACTCGCCTAGCTCCACTGCCCAATTTACTAGCCGACCGGATATGTCCGGCTTTGTTAACACCTTCTTCAGAGGTGTGTCGGTAAGCACGGAAATTGGGTATACTTGGAAGTATGGTCTTAGCTTCCGTGCAGCAGTCACCAGGGCAAGTGCCAGTTTTTCGATGGGCTTGTACCTGGTTTCTACGTCCAACAGTACTTTGCTGACATAGTATATCGGCCGCTGTACCCTATCTTCTTCTTTTAGCAATACGGCACTTACTGCGTGGTCGGAGACTCCGAGGTAAAGTTGCAACTCGTCTCCAGGGTTGGGCTTCACCAGCAGGGGTGGGGATGACAAGTAAGCCTTAAGGTCCTCGAAGGCTTTCTGGCACTCGTTAGTCCATTCAAACTTCCCGGCTCCTTTCAGTGTCTTGAAGAAGGGAAGGCATCGCTCGGTCAACTTTGACATAAAGCGGCCGAGTGCCGCTATGCGACCGTTCAGCTCCTGTACCTGCTTGGATCTGGTCAGCGTGGCCATGTTCAAGATGGCCGTGATCTTCGAGGGGTTGGCTTCTATTCCCCTCTCCGAGACCATGAAACCAAGAATTTCCCAGACGCGACTCCAAAGGCACACTTTGTAGGATTCAGCTTCATGTTGTGGTTGCGGAGGACCTGGAATGCTTTGCCGAGGTCGGCTAGATGATGATCGGTTTGCTAGCTCTTTACTAGGAATTCGTCGACATACACTTCTATGTTTCGGCCGATCTAATTTTTAAACACCTTGTTCACCAACCTTTGGTAGGTGGCTCCTGCGTTCTTTAGGCCAAAAGGCATGACCGTATAGCAGAAGAGCCCCTGGTTGGTAACGAAGGAAGTGCACTCCTCGTCTGCCTTCCTCATCTTGATCTGATTGTACCCTGAGTACGCATCAAGGAAACTGAGCTGCTCGTGCCCAGCTGTAGCATCTATTAATTGGTCGATGCGCGGCAGTGGGTAGCTATCTTTTGGACAGGCCTTGTTGAGATCTGTAAAATCTATGCAGATCCTCCACTTCCCGCTTGCTTTGGGCACCATGACTACGTTCGCCAACCAGTCTGGATAATCTACCTCCCGTATGAAGCCGGCTATTAGCAGCTTCTGGACTTCCTCATCTATCACAGACTGTCGGGCGGGCGCGAAACTCCTCTTCTTCTGCTTGACTGGTCGGTGTTGGGGGTCGACCGCGAGGTGATGTTCGATCACTTCTCTGGGGATTCCTTGCATCTCAGAGGCCGACCATGCAAACACATCTAGGTTTTGCCTCAGGAATTCTATCAACTCCTCCCTCTGGTCCTCAGGTAGCAAGGAGCCGACCTGGAACGTCTTTTCAGGTTAATCGTCAGCTACCGGGATTTGCTCTAACTCCTCAACGGGCTTTCCCCTGCTCGGTAAGTCAATGTCTCGGACATTCACGATGTTCACCTGTGCTGCTTTCAGGGCTCTGACTATTTTTCAGCTTGGTGGCGTACCATCTTCTGGATGTCACCTGGACTGTTCGGCATTCTCCGACGTCGTTCTCTGTCGGGAACTTCATCACCAGGTAGTAGGTGGACATGCATGCCTTGAGCTTGTTCAATGATGGGCGGCCAAGGATCACATTATGTGCAGACGGCCGATCTACCACCATAAAGTCGACCATCACCCTCTGTTGCCTGGATTTTTGGCAGAATATCACTGGCAATTGAATGCCTCCTTTCACCGTGACCGGGTCCCCGAAAAAGCTGATGAGATCAAAGATGACCGGTAGGAGCTGGTCGTCTCCTAGCTGCATCCTTTGGTATGCATGGTAAAATATGATATCTACCGAGCTCCCTGTATCTACCAAGCACTTGGCGACATCGCAGTGTCTGATCCCGGCCATGAAAACAATGGCATCTTCGTGGGGGACTGCCACGTTGACGAGGTCTTCGTCGCTAAAGGTGATGATTTCTCCAGTTCGAGCCTTTTTGGACGGCCACTCTGTTTTTGCCACTAAACATGAGTAAGCTTTGGCCGACCTACCAGATGTGTTCCCGGCTGCCCGTCCTCCTATGATCGTGAGGACTGTCTTTCCCTCGGCTTTGGGCCCCTTCGTAATGGCATAGACGCCACTATCCCCAGGGATACCCAGGCCCATAGCTGTTCGTGGTCGGTCCTTGGGTTGAGGACTACCAACGAATCGCCGATCGAATCTTCTTCTTTTTGACGTCGGGTGGGACTTCCTCCTCCTACTTCTGCCCCTTTTTTCTGGTTCAGGCTAGGACGGGAAGGACCCGAACTGGATATGTTGTCTTCCTCCCAACCGTTCCTTCATTGGTATTCTGGCTGGCTCTGCTCCAGATGACCCTCCGGTTGTACCAAACTGAACGGCACCGACCCACTGTCTGGGGGCTGCAGGACCTCCCTCAAGATCTCGGTCGTCCCTCCGATCTGCGTTTTGGTCCTCGCCTGCGTCCGCTCGACAATTGTTTGGTTGCTGGTTCCTCGGAGGTGGAGGGGGTAGCCCGCGATCTCTCCGAGCCGGCGCCGGTCCCCTGCCAGCGTCTCTGACGAAATTGCGGTAGTAACCCCTCCGGATGAGATCCTCAATTTCCCCCTTGAGGTACTTGCACTCATCCGTATCGTGACCGTGGTCGCAATGGAAGCACCAGTATCTGGAGCGGTCTTTATTTCTTCCTTTACCTAGAGCCTTCGGTGGTGGTCGGAGGTTCCGATCATTCCTGATTACCTCCAGGATCTCCGTCATCGAAATGGTGAGGGGAGTGTAGTAATCGAAAGTTTTGTACGGGTGCCGGTGCACTTGTTCTTTGCCGGACCTTTGCTTCTTAGGGTCGCTAGAGTTCGGCGTCTGGTCGACCAACTCGGACCTCTTTTTGTCAGCAGGCTTCTGGTCGGTCTTCAGGCTGTTGACCGCATTATTTTTCTGGGCCTTTGTCGTTTCTTCTGCTGAAGCGTATTTCTCGCATCTGGCCAGCAGGTCATCCAAGTTCTTCAGGGGCTTTTTGGCAAGGGACCAACAAAGCTCTATGTCCGTTACTCCGGCCTGCAGGCTGGACATATGCACTGCGGGCTCGGCGTCCTTGATTTTCAGCACTTGGGTATTGAAGCGCTTGATGAAGTCCCGTAAGGACTCGTCCTTCTGCTGCTTGACCATCGACAGATGATAAGACGTCTTCTTGCACACTCGACTGGCCTGGAAGTGCGTCAAGAACCTGTTCGACAGCTGTTCGAACGAAGTGATGCTCCTCGGAGGTAGGTAGTTAAACCACGTGCGTGCAGCGCCTCTGAGCATTAAAGGAAACGCTCTGCAGATAAGGCTGTCGCTGAGAGGGTAGAAAAGCGTCGTGGAGACGAACGCGTCCAGATGCTGCTCAGGATCAGTGCTCCCGTTGTACGAGTCTAGGACGGGCATCTTGAAATTGTCAGGAGGGGGAGCCCTCATGATCTCATCAGAAAGTGTTGTGATGGCGGTGTAGGCCGTCCTCGGTGGAGCAACTCGGTTCTGCTCCACCTGCTGAAGCCGAGTAGTCAATTCAAACAATTGCCTCTCGACCTCTGACTGGGTTGTGGCTGGAGGTAGCATTGCGACCGTTGTTGGCGTCTCCACATTGACTCTCTGCTGGCGGAGGGCGTCGAGGAAGGACCTCGCGTCCCTCTCAAGCAGAGGAGGTGCTCCATGCGCTCCCTGTGCCCGATGACAGTCGACTGGATGATGCCGATCGGATGACCCTCCTATGCTCCGTACGGGGTGATGAGAATCTCTGGTCCGATCACGAGATCCCAAGGGAGGATTACTCGGTGCGGCTCTCACCGACACCGCCGGCGCAGGTTGCTGATGGGCCCCAGATTAGGTCGCTCGTGGTGCTGGTATGGGCGGAGGGTTTACTCCTCCGGGGATCGAATTGCTTGCTCGAGCGCCCCTCAGGGCTCGAGCTAACTGATCGATCTGTTGCCTCAACTCGTCGAATTGCTGACGAGTCACGTACTGAGGTGGTGGTTGCAGCGCCGTCGCCATCGGTGTCGACGCAAGTGTCGGGGTATGGCTTGTCCCCGACGTACTTGCGCTGCTATCGACCTGAACTTGCACGGACGGTTCAAATGGTTGGTGTGAGGCCTGTGCACGAGTTCCCTTGTGTGCCATCGGAAGTGGTTTAAGATCCTCGTGCGCTCGTTCGTCAAACTCAATCAAGATGGCCCCACGGTGGGCGCCAAACTTTTACGGTCGGAAATCGTCCGTTGGTCTCCGATCCAAGCAACCTGCAATCACAGAGATGAGACAACGGAGTTGGGCGACTAAGCCCCGGGTACACTCCGATGCCTAAGTCAGATTCCCAATGTAAACAGTCAAGAGATAACAAGAAGCTACCTCCAATTTAGAAAAAGAGGGAAACGAAGAGAGCTTGAGCGTACGAGAATGATTAGATTGTGATATGTGAGATTGTAAATGAATTACCTTGAGGGATCATCCTCTACTTATAGAGATTGGGAAAAGGCATAGAGGCACCAGGACTCAGGGAAGTAGATCGCCAATAGGACTGCCAAGTGTCGCTCTGAGAAACACCCAAGTCATAGACTCCGAGCAGGAGTGGGAGACCGTAGCCAAGGAAGCCAAGTCAGTCAACAGGGAGAGTGACTCGTGTCACCATATGAGTGGTCATAGGGCCGTGATAGTCAGCGTCGTATCACACAACGAGGACTCCTCTGCCGTGACATAGTTGTTTTAGGACTCGACCTCCACCGACCAAAACGAACCGAGTAGATCTATACCTCCGACCGGTACCGTATCCTAACAAGGACTGTGACTTCGAGCAGTATAAGCCGAGCACAAGACATATTTCGTGGTCGGCTCCGAAAATAAAGGTTGCCACGTGTAAGATTTTAAGTGGATGATGTTTTTCCCACATAACAATTCCCGACCATTGTCACTTCGAAGTATTTTTAGTGAAGCATGAAACTGGATTTGTACCATTTTGTGGAACTGGTGGAAGCATGAGAAAACATCTCTTGTTTTGTATCAAGTAAACCCAAGTAGGGGTATGACAGTCAATGAACGTGACAAACCACCGTTGACCAAAAGTAGAAGAAACCCGAGCAGGACCCCAAACATCTGAATGAACCAAGTCAAATACCAGTGCTCCTAATATAAGTAGGTTTATAGGAGGTAGGAGCCTGTTTAGCCAGAATACAGGCTTTACATAATAACTCGTCCTAATCACTGTTCGAGGTTTCGGTCGAAACTTCAAGTTTCGACCGAA
>CM053267.1:78568013-78618828 GCA_028583415.1 Protea cynaroides | reverse complement strand
ATCCGGGTTTTCTTCTTTCCTTGCTTTATCATCTTCTTCAACTTTCCCGAGAATTTCAAACCACTCTCTCATTTAGAAAGAAAGTGCGCTGCCATTAACATGGATCTTGAGCTCACAAAGCTCGTGCATCTCTGGTTCAAATTGAAGGAAACTAGGAAAACCGGAGAGGGAGAGAAATTCCAGAAGTTGGAGAAGATAAATTTGACATTTCGATTGAAACCCTAAGTATCAAGAAACTCAAGAAGGCAAGACAAATGAAACTCACGAGCAGCAGATAGATCGAAATCATAACACCGGATAGAGCAAACTCAAGAAAGCTAAACAGATCTAGTGCAAGAAAAACCAAGACCGGAGAAGAAATTTCAAGAACGGAACGGAATGGTTAAGAACGGAGAAGACAATCGGTCACAAGGTCACACCCGATCGGAAATCACAATGAACAAAGGATGAACAATTGATACTCTTGGCATATCGGAGAGCAAGAAAGAAAATCGGAACAAAATTTTTACACAAATCGTCGAAGAGAGAATAAAAAATAAATTCCAGACCGACCGGAGACTCTGCAGACTAAGAAAGCACTCAAAGAACACTCTTGCGAAAATTTTCCAGCGGCTCACTCTCTCCGTTTATTCTTCTTTCTTTTCCGCTCCTAATGCTCTCTCTCTCTTGAAATTTGGAGAAATACATTGAGATATCTCAAAAAGAAAACCGAGATAACTAGAGTAGATGAAGTACGAGATCAATCGAACTATGTAACTCTCGAGATTCCGATTTCGTAGACGAAACTTTCCGAGATTCAGATCCTCTTTAGGTCCGTCCGGAATCTCCTTCTTCTCCGTTCAAGAATTTCTTCCTTTCTTTCTTGATTTTTCTTCTTCAAATCATCTAAGAACACCACGCCGGATAAGATTACTTGCGGGCTGTCACCGTCGCACTAACACCATTGCAGTCATTGTCGCCATCGTCGTCGGTATCACCATCGACTTCTTCTTCCCTCAAACCCTCTCTGTCACTCCTCTCCCCGCTTCTTGCCTCTCCCTTCTCTCAAACCCTCTTCGTTTCTTTTACTCTCCGAAACCTCATTCGGATCCGAAAAAGTGCCTTTTTGCTTCTTCTTTTTTTTTTTTTTTTTTGCCCCCCTTTTTTTTTAATACACATATACATACTTTATTACAAAATTACCCCACTCTTTAAATTGGTTTGGTCCAACGTGATTTGGAATCTTGTTTCCAAACCACGTGGACATCAAATGAATGATTTTAAAGAAATTATTATTATTATTTTATTATTCTTTCTTTTCTTTCTTTTTTTTATCTTCCATTTTACTTTATTTTCCTTGATCATTTTCTTCTTCTTTTTTTTTAATTTTATTTATTTTTTATTTTCCCTTCTTCTTTATTTTTTATTTTTTATTTTTTATTTTTTATTTATTTTTTGTTACCTTGAACTAAAAAAATTAATCTAATTTTCTCGACAAATTTGAAGTGTCTACAGATACCCCTCTTTAACCGAGATTGATAAATTGAGGTTAAAGAAAATGAACACTTCAAATTTGTCGTCCAAGGAATAAATAGTAAATACATACCTTTGGCTTCATGACCTTTTGGATGACTCAAACTTCACAACTCTCTATCTTGGCAACCTCATTAGGTTTCGTAACCTTCAAGATGAGTTGAACGACTAACAAATCGAATTCTCTTGAATAGCCACCTCATTAGGTCCTGTAACCCCCCAGACGAATCGAACAATTAATAAATCGAATTCTCTTGAATAGCAACCTCATTAGGTCCTGTAACTTTCAAGACGAATCGAACTTCTACAAAATAGATTCTCATGAATAGTAACCCCATTGGGTCTTGTATCTTTCAAGACGGATCGAACCTCGAACGAAAACTTTCTTGAGTAGCAGCCAATTAGGCCTTGTAACTCTCAAGACGACTTGAACAACAAATAAAACTCTTTTGAGTTTGCAAAACAAGTTTGTCAACAAACAAACAAACTCTCTTTAACTTTCAAGACGAATCTGCCAACAAGCAAATCTCAGATAGTTGCAACAAGATTTAGTACCTACAAAGATTAGCACAAACACCACAAATATATTGACAATACGAAGCCATGGACTCCGTTAGCATGACACAGATTTGAATATAGATTGAGCATCTCATGAAAAGCTTAGCAGGACTTGGGTGTAACTACAGAATTGTTTGATCACTATTTTGATGACAGAAAAACTAACAGAATTTGAAAAACACTTTATCAATCAACATTAATGTTGCTAAACTATGGACCGCGTGGAGCTTTATCAAAGACTCGAAAGACTTGACTGTTCTAAGCAAAACAGGTTTGTTGACCAATTTCGCTGCTAACCCTCTGGGAGACATACAGAAACAATTGAACCAAAGATATTTTGAGCTAAACAGATTCGTCAAATGTATACAGAGATGATATTCATGATCAAATCTGATTCCCTTGGGAAGAATGCACATAATACCCCAATATAAATATTCTTCAACAGATCACTTTGGCACATGAGGAAACCTAATAATAGATATCATGCCTAAGAGTTGAAAGCATGTATAACCTGGATTGCACATCAAATTTGGTCAAATTAAACACTGAATTAGAAAAAACTCTTCCTTCCTCTAGGAAAATGACAGGATAATTGAATAATGCTCTCTATTAAATGGATACCCCACTTAGGATCTTTAGAACAAGGCAGATGACTTGATTGATCTTTCAAAGATGATGACTATGAACTTAATGAATCTAACCACACTAGTCATTAAATCCTATGGAATACTTTATCCCCTGACACATAAGAAAACAATAGATGATTTGGAAATTGAAAATTTTCAACAAAAATTGCTATTGAATCCAAGAGAAACAAAAGAATGATTTGATCTACTTTTAAGATATGACTTTCTCTAAAATTTCTTCCCTATGAAGGCAATCTCATCTTCCCTATAGAGGATAAATCAATGTATGTTACATTCTTACTAAAGTTACACAGACCTCCTTTTGATCATGGGAGAACCAGATTTTCTATGAAGGGCAAACAAGGGCAACACCTCAAGATTTCTGCATTTATTTCTCCCCCTTTTTTTTTCTTCTTTTTTCTTTGTTTTTTCTCTTTCTTCTTTTTTTCTTTTTCTTTCTTTCCCCTTTTCTTTTCCATTTTCTTCTTTTCTCCTCCTTCTATTTATTTATTTGTTTTTATTCCACCTCTGTTTAAAGCTCACAAACAATTTTTCAAATGCATGATATCTAAAACAACTGGACAATTCTACCCCAATGCTTAAATCTACATTTGCACATATTGACAGGTAGGCGACTTTTTCATTCCTCACTAGAAGTAACCTTAAGGAGGCGTAGCCCACACCAAAATTAAGGATGCCACCAAATAACGTTTTTCCCTCTTAGCGATGTTTAGACAGCACATATGTGTCTCAACAAACTACGTATAGAATACTGATGGAGATATGACCACATCTAAATCCAAAACCTCTATGTCCATAGACAAGTATGAAGGTGAAGGTCCAAGAGGACTGATAAGAAACTACCTACATGGGTCTACCATGGGAGGAGTTTTTGGTTGTTTGTGTAGAATGATTCATCTCATCGATGAGATATCACTTTATTGGCTTAGAAAGAAGGACTATTGGAATTCGTTGACGCCGTTGAATTAATGAACGACAGATAAAAATTCCAGTCAGATTTATTTAAATGAACTCTCAAGAATGACATGCTCGCAAGAGACGATATCATGAAACTAATTAGTGAGATTGAATGAAGGGCTTGTAATGGGACTCTTTGGAAAACCGTCAGATTAATAGACGGGAGAAAGAGTCTTATGCCGATAAGAAATCATCTTCTAATGATGACCAAATGATGAGACTACCCCCTGTAAAGGCGGGATAGAGCGGCCAAAATTAAAAATCCAGCCCAACACATGTTGTGAGGTACTACAAACAATCAAATTCATCTTCAAGCTTTAAAAGAAGCTACCATCTTCTGAGGCACAAAAACCAGATCAGATCATCACCATAGTCTGAGAGAAACTCCCACATGTCAAGGCACAACAGTTGAACTGGAACATTAACAAACTCTGTAAGAAATGTACTCATTGTGAAGCACGACAAGCAACTTGATATACTGCCAATCTTCAAAGGAATTTGCCATCCACATCCTTGCTTTTCTATTGCTCTCTTTTCTTTTCTTTCTTCTTTTTTTTATTTTTATTTTTAGCAATTTTTCTATTTCTTTGAATGGATGTGGAGGCTATATTGTCTCACTTGATCATGATGGCTACGCTTTAGGACTAAACTTACAGCCAATCCCCAAAAGAAACGTCATCCAGCATCCTCACTTTTGTATAGCTTTTTCTTTTCTTTTCTTTTTTTCTTTTTTCTTTTTTTTTTCAAAAGCATTTTTTCTGTTTCTTTGAATGGATGTGGAGACCTTACTGCTTCACTTGATCAATAGGACTTACACTGCAACTCTTCATATTCTACACAGAGTCTGTATTTTTGAAAACTGACGATCCATGAAAATTCTTGCACATGGTATATCAAACTCAATTGGAAATACCATCTTTATGCTGGACTAGAGCGAGTGTTGTTAGTCTAATCAAAACTTCTTTGGCTAAATGGTTCAATCCAATTTGGAAGCAGTTGATTGTGCAATCATCATGTACTGAAGCTCTCTATTTTCCAGCTATATATCTCTAATAACCAAGTAGTGAAACTCTCTTTCTTGTTTGAAAGAAGTTGTGATTCTTTGCTTGTACATTTCTCATCTTGTCGGATGCTTTTCATTTTCTTTCTAGAAAGGAAATTCGACTCCTCATATTTAACATAGAGCCACTCAGCTTCTAGAACCTCATGTTCCATAAGAATCCTCGAGAATGTCGCTTCCAACTCGGTAGGGAGTACAATTTTTTATGCCATAGAGTTACCCCTTAGAAAGATCTTGATTGCCACTCTGTAAGCTCATAGTGCCCATGATAAACTACTAATCCAATCAACATTATCTCTACCAGATCAAACATTTGTGTCTAAATGGCATCTCTATCTGCTCAATCAATATTTGTGCCCGTATGAGATCAGTGTTTTCTCAATCAAAAATTGTGGTGCTCAATCAATACATATGCCCAAATAAGATCGATGTTTGTTCAAAGAATAATTATGACACTCAATCGATATTTGAGTCCAAATAATGTCTCTGTTTGCTCAACCAACATTTATGTATGTCTGATCAAGATCTGTACTTGCTTAATTGAAATCTCTGTCTACTCAATATCTGTATTCGTATGAGGTTTCTGTCTACTCAATCAACATTGTGTCTGACTAATCAGAATCAGCATTTGCTCATTGGCTCCTTTGTTCACTCAATCAATATTTGGGTGTGCCGAGACATCTTCAGTATACGTTCCATCAGTATGCGTCCCATCAATATATATATGTGCAGTTAACATCTTTGTATGCAATCTTTGGAGAACGGTTGTCACCTACTTTCCACCATTGTAACCACCCAGTTAAAATTCTAATCATTGCTCTGGAAGCCCATATGACAAAGCAACTTGCTGGCCTAATCAGCATCTTTGTTTATTCCATTGAAATTTGCACCCATATCTCATTGCCATTTATTTGTCTAATTGGCATCTATGTTTGCTCAACTAGCATTTGTGTTAGCTCAATCAGAATATGTATCTGCTCCATTGGTATTTATGTCTGGCCCATTGAGATTTATGAACACTTTATTGACATCTGTATTTGTTGAATCAACATTTGCATCTACTTCATTAGAATATCTGTCCAGTCAACATTCCACCCCATTAACATTTTGTATGTGCTCCATTGACATGCATTTGCTCAATCAACATCTTTATTGGCTACTCTTTGGAGAAGGACTATCATCTTCCACACTATCATGATCACCCCAGTTAATGACATGGAGAAGACATATGCTAAACCAACAAAACATGAGCGCACAACTTTAATTCTTTTTCTTCTTCTTCTCTTCTCACTTTTCTTCTCTTTTTTTTCTTTTTTTTCTTTTTTTTTTCTTCTTTTTTTTTTCCAGCAATATATCACTAAACTAAGATCAATTCATGAAGCGTCTCATGCTTGCAGATAATGTGCTCTTGCAAGAAACCTTGCAACTTGGGCTATTGTAAACTTGATGAAAGATTGAGCTCCATCTAATTTGTAAAACTGAGCAAAACAGCTGATATAAGTCCATAATCATTCAACACCTTTTGAGACGTCACATGGAACTCTTTCAATAAATCCAATGAATATGTAACCTTTGCATACCATAGTGTATTCCAACTTATATCTCTTGGACTGCTCCTGTGTTCCCAAATCAATCATTTGTAACTTTCACAGACTAGTTAGACTATCATTTCTTAAGAGACCAGGTGGCGTAGAAGTACAGAAGATAGCTCATCATCTAAATCACCACTAGGATCGAATTAATCGCAAGAAAGGGAAGTAGAAGAAATGCCAAACTTGGAGAAAACATGTTGGAAGATATCAGGCACAGTAGTTGAATTCCCAAGAGGGATGATTCTTGTTTATTTAACAGAGCCGATTGGACTAGAGTCGTCTATAGACATATTAGATTTAGACCCAGACCTAGACGATCTATCAGGTTTTGATGATAGCAAGTTGAGACAAAAGAAATTATCTAAGCAACCCAAATTGGGTATGACGTCATTGGTGAAAACAAATGATTGACTGTGAGACCGAATCCCCTTCGGGCCACCACTAATAAGATTCATCACGCCTACTTATCAACAAGTGTCCGATGCCTACTATTTGAGTCTCTGTCTCGGTTTGGACCATTAAAACTCGACACTGACTTACCCCAGTTTAGGTCCATTGGAGCTTATTATTGAATTATTTTCCTAATGCTTGTCATCTTGGTCTATACCCCAGTTTGGGTCTATTTAAGCTCATCATTAGGTTACCACACTATTGAGAATGATCACAAAGTTCTCTTTATTTTGGGAACTCTTGAGATTCTAAAATCAATCCTGCCAGTCAATAAAACACAACTGGCAAAGGTGGTATGGAATACCATCTAAACTTAGAGGTCCATTTCAATCCGACATGTTACCAAGTATTGGGTAGTTATAACCCCCTTAATATCTATGATCTGGTTCTTTACCTTTCCTCAACTCTCAACTATTATCATGAATGATCAACTCTATCTTAAAACATGGGCCCTCAACATTATGCCTTTCAACTATTGCATGCTCTTGATATACAACATCATCTTCAACTTTAACATGATCCAGAATATGAATCGAAAATAATGAAACAAGCCTAGAGGTAAATGATCTAGAGATGAGTACTTGCTTGTTCTATTTCTCTCTTTTTTTTTCCAAATACTCTTTCAGGGATGAACATTTACTGCTTTCTAAATTGCCTGCTTTGTTGTATTAAAACTGGCCAGAACATTCACTATATTCTCCAACTTGACAAACCTATCGACCATAGTATTTGGCACTGCATGATTTTTCAGAAGCTTGACAGGAAGACTGGATGTACTCTGGAATGTTTTAGACAATTTTTTTATTTTTGCAATAGGGCATATCACCCAAATGATGATTACGATGAAGAATGAATTCTGACCTCATTGGTTGATTTGATAAAAAAATGTAATCATGAATGATAAACTTAAGATTTGGAAGATCTGTCAAGTATAGACACCTATTGTTGTTAAGGTTGTCCATTCCACTGTATCTTGTTCACCAAGACATTCCCTATAATTTCTAATCACATCAACCTCTCTTCTATTGTTTTTGGCATTTGTTCTTGATCCTCAAGTATGTTTCTTATTGATTCTTGAGAAGCTTAAGTAGATGACTAGACAGACTCAGAAATGGAAATCCTAGACAACCTCCTAGATGAATGGTCTATCATTCAAATGGTGGAAATAATGGAGTTTGATCTTAGACCGAATTGGAATTCAGAAGAAGGACAAATCAATATGATAAACAATGATATAATCTAGGAAGACAAACTTGGAATTTGGAAGGCTTGTCCTAGTTGTTCATCGAAACCCTCTACCTTGTCCGAGTAATCCAAGGGAAAGATCTTAGATGGGTCTTTGGATCACCCGTCCCATCAAATTTTTCCGTAGTCCACTTAAATTTTGATGGTAATTTGACATTTGGAAAGAAGCATAGACCTTCCGAGTCAATTATTTGACTCTCCACTCCTTTCGGACCTCTAAGCGCTTCTACATTATCCATCCTCTTATCAATCTTGGGATGAGGCTTCTTGGTAGATTTAGATGTTTCGTATAAGATCTCTTCTTCATCCTCTTCACCATCGGACCCGAGATCTCATGGAGAGGGCTCTCTAGAGCTTGAGGTTTGGTTTCTTGGAGTATCGACTTCTCTTCACCTCTTTTCTTTCTAGTTTTCCCCGATCTTTCATGCTCGCTCTATGTGGAATTGATTTTGCTTTACCGATCTACTAGGGCATTAACGGTTCTCTCCAATTGTATTATTCTCTCCCTATCTTCATTGACATTGGTGGGTCTGTTCGAATGATCTTGACCCTCCATGATGTACGATAAATTGCTTGTGACTGGAGAGAAGGATTTTTGGATAGACGCTCTAAAAAGTCTCCTAGTGGTGGGATCTCGAGTCCAAATGGCTAAAGAAATGGATGATCACCGAATTGGGACCGGGAAAATAGAAGGAAAGAAATAATCGGAAGGAATAAGGTTTAGGACAAAGGTCTTGGAAGGAGTACACATACACATACAATGACTCGACCATATCATGGTTAGATCTTTCATAAGCGAAAGTCAAATTAACCTATCCCCGCCAAACTCCTTAAATTGAATAGCCTTATAGATGGTTTCTGAAATATGATTCCAAGATGGATTACATCATCACCAACTACACAAACTTGTCAAGTTTGAAAGGTTTGGCACAGATCCGTTAACCTGTCAATTCCCATGAAAGATATCAACAAATTTTTGGTTCAAAATGAATAAGTGAACACACACTTTAATCAAAATATTTGGGTTGATATAAGAAAGAATCGAGTCACCCCCATCCTTGTCATTGATTATGGTAAGCCTATTATATGAGTTGTAAGCTCATGGATAGGTTTAAGAAAATCAATATATTAAGTTGAGAGTAGAGCGATTCTGAATACATCAACATGAATATCTTGATTAACGTAATCTTACTCAAATTATTCGATAATGAACCGGATCACAACAAATGTTAGTAGTGTTGATGATAGGTTCGACAAAAGGGTTACTTTGACGAGGACGAGAATGTCTAATGGTATATAAACACCGAATCATTGACTCTACATCCATTTAATATATCCGAAGGTACGAGGTCAAAGTTGTGGTTTCGCTTGACAAGTCATCCAGTATAAACTGGGAACCCGTTACCGCTAGCCACTCAATTGTGTAGCACACCCCCAAGAGATTGCAATATATAGGACACAACAATTTATATCACACAACAGTTCATGTCAACAATAATTACATGGCACCTAACATACAAGAAAACATAGTTCATTGCCTGATTTTAGGAAAGGATAGTAAATCTGAAGCCTGACATATTATCCCCAGCAGAGTCGCCACTGTAGGGACGATTGGTTTAATCTGTGATTTTTGCATGAAATGATTAAAATGAAAAAAATGAAATGAAAATAGAATGGAGTCGCCACCTAGATAAGGTCTAGGACCTATATACCATTTCTCATATGAGAAATACTAATGACTCACGTAGGGATTAAGACTTAATGGTCAAACCAAAGAAATAGTGGGTAAGTGTCATGTTACAATTTGGGAAGGTGTTAGGCACCCAAATTGCCTAATCCGAAGATTAGTCTCCATATACTATCCTTTCCTATCCTAATTTAAATTACAGGCAATGGCTAAACAATTTTTAATAGGCACCAAACCTAGGTTCTAGATGTATTTAAATCTAGGAGCAAGCCATCAATATAACACTAAGAAAAATTAAAATGTGATATGTATCGTAAATAAAATGATTGGATGACTTGACCAATCACCAATTTCGGATGACAAGCGTACCACCTCAACATGTCGACGGACAAAAATCATTTTTTAGTTATTGAAACGTAGTCCAAAGTTCAAATGCAATGATTTTTTGAAAGAAATGAAAGTAATGAAAGTAAATTAAAAATAAATTAATTTAGGACTGAACTTGAATGATAAACACTCAAGCTACCTACGTATCTTAGGACAAGCCTAAGAATCAAGCCCAACGTAGTTCAACCATTTGGGTTGATAAGATGATAGATCCCTATAGCCACTAGTCAAGCTAATAGGTCATATAGGTTTATGATATTGAATAGACTCCCTACGGTCACTAGTCAAACCGGTAGGCCGTCTATGTAAAACATATCGAATAGACTTCTACAGCCACTAGTCAAGCTGGTAGACCGTCTATGTAAAGCACATCGAATAGACTTCTACATCCACTAGTCAAGCTGGTAGACTGTCTATGTAAAGAGACATCGAATAGATTTCTACAGCCACTAGTCAAGTTGATAGACCGTCTATGTAAAATAGGATTTGAAAGGGACTTCCATGCGATGATGGAATGCTTGCCCAAGATTGAAAGGGACTTCCATGCGATGATGGAATGTTTGCCCAAGATTGAAAGGGACTTCCATGCGATGATGGAATGTTTGCCCAAAATTGAAAAGGGACTTCTATGCGATGATAGAATGTTTGCCCAAAATTGAAAAGGGACTTCCATGCGATGATGGAATATTTGCCCAAAATTGAAAAAGGACTTCCATGCGATGATGAAATGTTTGCCTAAAATTCCATGCGAAGATGGAGAATTGAAATGAAGTTTTGAAATTTGAAAACTTAGATTGAATTTGAAATTGAAATTGGAATTGGAACTTGAAATTGAAATAGAAATTGAATTGAACTTGAAATTGAATTGAATTTGAATTGAAATTGAAATTGAAATAGAAATCGAATTGAGTTTGAAATTGAAATTGAAATTGAAATAGAAATTGAAATTGAAATTGGAAATTGAATTGAATTTGAAATTAAAATTGAAATAAAAATTGAATTAAAATTGAAAATAGATTTGGAATTAAAATTGAAATTGAAATAGAAATCGAATTGAGTTTGAATTTGAAACTGAAATAGAAATTGAAAATGAAATTGGAAATTAAATTGAATTTGAAATTGAAATTGAAATAGAAATTGAATTGAATTTAAAATTGAATAGATTTGAAATTAAAATCGAAATCGAAATAGAAATTGAAATTGAAATGGAAAATTGAATTTAGATTTGGGATTAAATTGAAATTGAAACCGAAATTGAATTGAAATTGAATTTTATTGAAACTATGCAGAATAACTGACATGATATGTTTGAAAGATTATAATTTTTAATCAATGTGTAAAATGCATTATGATGCAACTCGGGTATTATTGCAACCCTCATTGCAATTGGACTGAGCTTGGGTAATGGATTCCCAGGCAGCCTTCGTATCTCGGGTTGGAGTCCGAGAATCTAGTCCATACGTAGTTCGGAATGAACTACGCATAAAAAATGAAAATAATTTTAATTTGTCAACATGTGAGAAGGTACTCTCGATATTGGACAATAGGCATCGGTGTCTCGCTTCATTCATACATACATTCACACATCTATATTTGCGCATCACAAGCGCGTGAATCCGCATTGCACGGAAATAATTACAAAATTAATAAGAAATTCCTATGGGATACATAAGTGGGGATTGGGAATCAAAACTATTAATACATTTCCTTTGGCATTCGTGGGATACATTGAAGGGGTAGGGGACGTTCTAGTCTATCCCGCCCGTTACTATGCTAGGGATGGCAAGTGCCGCATGCATGTCGTGTTACCCACCCCGTTCAAAATATGTGGGTGCTCACTAGCACGTCCCCACCACAGGTAGTTTATAAACATGTTAAATTGCGGAAAATTTAGAGAGGTGAGAGAAATACCTGACCAGCCGAGATTATGGATGAAAATTTGAAAATGAAATCACCATGGTGCTCGACCAATTGCTTGAGGAAATTTCTAAGAAGCTAGTCCCTGGCAGAATCTGGCAAGCTCTCTGCAATTGCAAGAAACTTTGAGATCTTGAGGTTTTGATCATGAGAGATTTCTCTAATGTACTTATCAATTAATCTTCCCACTTTCTTCATCCTTTGTACTGTCATTCTATCATCACTGACAAACACTCTTAACTAATCTTAGGACCAGATTAACATCATAGGCACCTCCACCATGACCAGAGATTAGCAAATCATCCAGTGTTGCTTCATCCAGCATCCCACCAATCAATCTCTCCAACTAAGCTTTGTATTTTCTGTTCAGACCAAAACCAGAAACCACTCTCAATACCCGAAACAGCCCTCTACAGGAAAACTGATTTTCCCCATTAAGACCACACCATGAACAGCAGTATTTGCAAGCCCACCATAATCAGATCTGGACCCAATACCACCTTTGATCTGAACAGCAGCTTTGAGGTAGTGCATGAGAAATTTAGTGAGAATTAAACTGTTGTTTTCTGTTCCATAAGCACCCATGGTTCTGATTACCTTTTCTATGATATTTGGGGATAAAATGGTCAGATCATCGAACCACCAACCCTTGCTTGACGAACCTGCCTTAATGGATTCTGTGGTGGTTTTTGTAGATGAAGAGAATCTGAACAGTTCTTTAGGCACATCAATATATCATTCCATGACCAATAGAACAGCCCTTCAAGAACTATCTCTGTTTGTTGCAAGAGATTGCATGTTTGTGCCAAGAGATTGTAAGTTGAGACCTTTTCTGTTATTTCAAGAAAAATTGCGGAACAATGAAGGAGAGAGACATTTGATGAGATTATTGTGATTCTTCCATTGTTGTAGCAGAATCTTGAGACTAGTTCAAACCCATCAGGGCCTCCCGGGAAATCATCAATCTCAAATTCTGAGTATCTCATCTGGGTTTTCTTCTTTCCTTGCTTTATCATCTTCTTCAACTTTCCTGAGAATTTTGAAGCCACTCTCTCATTTAGAAAGAAAGTGCGCTGCCATTAACATGGATCTTGAGGTCACAAAGCTCGTGCATCTCTGGTTCAAATTGAAGGAAACTAGGAAAACCGGAGAGGGAGAGAAATTCCAGAAGTTGGAGAAGATAAATTTGACATTTTAGATTGAAACCCTAAGTATCAAGAAACTCAAGAAGGCAAGACAAATGAAACTCACGAGCAGCAGATAGATCGAAATCATAACACCAGATAGAGCAAACTCAAGAAAACTAAACAGATCCAGTGCAAGAAAAACCAAGACCAGAGAAGAAATTTCAAGAACAGAACAGAATGGTTAAGAACAGAGAAGACAATCGGTCACAAGGTCACACCAGATCAGAAATCACAGTGAACAAAGGATGAACAATTGATACTCTTTGCATATGAGAGAGCAAGAAAGAAAATCAGAACAAAATTTTTACACAAATCGTCGAAGAGAGAATAAAAAATAAATTCCAGACTGACCAGAGACTCTGCAGACTAAGAAAGCACTCAGCAACACTCTTGCGAAAATTTTCCGGCGGCTCACTCTCTCCGTTTATTCTTCTTTCTTTTCTGCTCCTAGTGCTCTCTCTTTCTTGAAATTTGGAGAAATACATTGAGATATCTCAAACAGAAACCGAGATAACTAGAGTAGATGAAGTACGAGATCAATCGAACTATGTAACTCTGAGATTCTGATTTCGTAGACGAAACTTTCCGAGATTCAGATCCTCTTTAGGTCTGCTTCTGTAATCTCCTTCTTCTCCGTTCAAGAATTTCTTCCTTTCTTTCTTGATTTTTCTTTTTCAAATCATCTAAGAACACCACGCCGGATCAGATTACTTGCGGCTGTCACCGTCGCACTAACACCATTGCAGTTCGCTGTCGCCATCGTCGTCGGTGTCACCATCGACTTCTTCTTCTTCCTCAAACCCTCTCAGTCACTCCTCTCCCTGCTTCTTGCCTCTCCCTTCTCTCAAACCCTCTTCGTTTCTTTTACTCTCTGAAACCTCATTTTGGATCTGAAAAAGTGCCTTTTTTCTTCTTCTTTTTTTTTTTTTTGCTCTTGCCCTTTTTTTTTATACACATATACATACTTTATTACAAAATTACCCCACTCTTTAAATTGGTTTGGTCCAACGTGATTTGGAATCTTGTTTCCAAACCACGTGGACATCAAATGAATGATTTTAAAGAAATTATTATTATTATTTTATTATTCTTTCTTTTCATTTTTTTTTATCTTCCATTTTACTTTATTTTCCTTGATCATTTTCTTCTTCTTTTTTTTAATTTTATTTATTTTTTATTTTCCCTTCTTCTTTATTTTTTATTTTTTATTTTTTATTATTTATTTATTTTTTGTTACCTTGAACTAAAAAAATTAATCTAATTTTCTCGACAAATTTGAAGTGTCTACAGGTCTTCTCAATTTCTGTGCAATAACTGCGAAAGAATAATGACTATCGAAAATCCCACCACCTTTGGGTTAATGAGACTCCCTAAAGTCAAAACCCTTTCATGCAAATAAATATCCTTTTCCAAGAGTTAACCAACTACACATTCTCCTTTGGGATAAACATGCAGTGGTCTTCTCAATTTATGTGCAATAACTGCGAAAGAATAATGACCCTCGAAAATCCCACCACCTTTGGGTTAATGAGACTCCCTAAAGTCAAAACTCTTTCAATTCATGTGCATGAACATACCTTTAACTTTGACAATGCCACCTTTGGGTTAACACTGAATTTCTTAGCTGCTTTTCACACCATAAAGAATAGTGTATTAAAATATATCCTTTATTGTATATGTAAATGTACAAATTTGGGATTTGAGGACTACCATGATAGAACTGAATGTACCACTTTGGTGGATTCCACCCAATCTTCACATGAGACCCACAAACCTTAATTTGATTAAAACTTGACAATGCCACCTTTGGGTGTACATCGCCCTTACACAAGCCTTTACAAATACATGAACTTTGAATTTGAAGACATCATGATGAAACTAGGTGTACCACTTTGGTGGGTTCCATCCAATTCCACAATGATATCCTCAAACCCTACTTTGCAGCACATTATGGGTCAATAAATAAAATTTCATGCACACATAACCTTCTACATGCATCTGGTACAAAAATAACTGATAAATAAGCAGAAAACTGCAAACCGGATTAATTTGGGGCACCTTTTAATCAAAAATAAAATTTTCAAATCACCAAACTGTATCAAACTATGTACCAAACTATAGAGCATCAAAATATGAAACCAACGCAAAAAACCGCGTCAAAATCCGACGCTCCTAGCTCTCACAATCGTCGTTTAAAGTAGGCTTGAGCATTATTGAAACATGAACCGGCTAGAACCGGTTCATCCGGGTTCGGTTCGGTCTGTCCGGGTTCGGCTATGGGCGGACCGAACCCACAAAACTTTTTTTTTTAATTTAAAGCTTTGGTTCAGGCCAAATCAAACCGGCCTGAACCTAAACCGAACCGTAAACCGGAGGTCCAGCACCGGTTCAACCAATCCACAATCCGGGTCAAATTATCGGGTCAACGGGGTCGGGTTTCCATGTTAAATATCCGGGTCAATAAGTCGGGTTTCCGGGTCAAAACTCGGACAACTGGGTCGGGTTACCGGGTCAAATTTCTGACGACGGGTCGGGTTATTTATTTGGCCTGGCTGGGTTTCCCGCCCGAGACTGGCCGGGCCATCCCCCGGCCCGACTAGTCCGGGCCCGGGGGAGCCGGGGCTGGGTAGACTCGGCCCGAGTCAACCCAGCCAACCCGTTAGGGTTCACGTGTTAGCGCCGAAGTCGACCCGCGATGACTCGGCGCCATCGCTTTTTTCTTTTCTTCCAACCCCCGCGTGGATCTCACTCGCCTTTTCGGCGCGCGTGAGGGCACGTGGGGTGGTTTTCGGCGACCAATTTTATGTCGCCGGCTCCGTCTCTCCGAGTTCTACAATCCTGTATAATTTCTTTTTGCTTTTTTAATGGTTCGAAAAAAAATTCAAGGTCCAAACCCCAGACAGGTTCGAAGAGAATTTTGAGAGAAAAATCTCTCCCCCTTTTTGAATTCATTCAAACATAAAGTTTTAACAATGCTTTCCCATGATTCTAGATCTGTAGGTGGCTCGATACCACTCAGTAAACATTTTAAATAGATCCTCTTTTGGGTTTTTCCATGGGATTTTCCATGAACCCCCGACAAACACACTACACTGACATTAGAATACAATGGGTATTGAAAAGAGATGATTAGAGACATACCTCTTATTGTAGATTGATTTTCGACCGTTTACCTTCTATGATTTGAATGCTTTGAATGTTGGAAAGCTTGGATCAAAGTCTTCCACGGTCTGTCGGGATCCCTTGACCTTCTCTCTGCGTATGGGAACAGGAGAAGAAAATAACACCGTGGTCGTGGGGACTCTAACCATTGGTATTTATAATACCACCCCAACCCCGGACTGGTCCCACAGTGGACCAGGTTGGTCCATCTCCAATCATACTTAAACCGGTTTACCCGTAACTAAACTCCCACTGAATCAACTAACCTTATAATTAATTAAGCCTATAAAAAATATCTTACATCCCTTACCTCCAAAGAATTATGAAGCATTTCATATGTCGAATTCCATCTTGTTGGGACATCCAAAGAGACTTTCTTTTTATTTGACAATCTACATTGAGACAATGCATTCTCTCATTTTTCAAATCTTGATGGTAATGAATTAACCCATTTAACCATATTTCGAATCTTTACCAAAGAATCTCTAATTTCTTCTAACCCATCCTGAACAATTAGATTCAAAATATGTGCACTACAACGCGTATGAAACAATTCACCATTTCTCAACAAAGTTTCTTTACGCCCAATCCATTGCTTTAAATGCCTAACCATGACATCATTAGTAGATGCATTGTCCACTGCAATGGAAAAAAATTTCTTATCAAGATTCTAACTCAATAACTGAGCTTTTATATGCTCACCAATAGCCTCTCCGGGATGGGGGTTGGAAGCGGCTTATAAGAAATAATCTTTTATTCAAATTCCACCCTTCATCGATATAATGACAAGTAACCACACAATAACCCAAATTTTGATGTTCTCGTCACACAAGTCCTCATTGTGAGACTAACTCGGGAGGTTAGTTTATCCAAACATTCATACAACGCCCCCTTCTCTTCTTGAAAATAATCTATAATATCCTTTCTCACAGTAGCTCGCGAATAAAATTTGACCATAGGATTTATGTTACGTATATAAATATGAAAATATTCATACTCAACCATATTGAATGGCAAAGAATGCTTAGCAATCAATCGAGCAAAATCTTTTCTAGTAGTTACTGAATCAAACTTGAAATTGGCCAATTTAGGGGTTGACTCTTTACTACTCTTAAACATTGATAGAAGCTGCTGGCCAACATCTTTATGGGTCCTCCTTTGGAACAATAGAAATTGATCCAACGTTATTAATATTTCTTTCCATCCTTATTTTGATATAAGTCCCTATTACGTGTCAAATAAATAATTATCAACAATTATCCAACAAGAAGCTAACAAAAAATAAAAAGAGATGGACTGCTATGATATAATTGTAGTGAGATTTTTTTAAAATCCTTAGGCAAAAGACATAATTAATTTCAGCTAAGATACTCAAATTTATGTAGCGAAAAATTAATTGAGGTAAAGCTTCATTAAATTAAACTAAGCTAACTTCTCATGGATTTAGAAGTTTGAAGTTTCATTCTACCAACCATTAAGAATAGTGTAAGAGATTTCACATACACTTTCCTAAGGAAAATTTAGACAGAAAATCTGAACAAGAATAATAGGATCCAAAGTAGAAGCAAATATCTTAATAGATTCAAGTTGACTTCAAATGATCAAATTATATGATAATCCAATTGAGGGGTCCATTACAAGAGAATAAATTTGATATGGGCATGGATGTTTTACATGTGTTTGCAATCTAGATCCTCTGTCTAATAGATCATTTGGATTGCCCATCTCAGCCCTCCTTGCTCATGTCTTTTATATGGGTTGTGGATGTGAGGTGAGGTTTCTGCTCATGTCTTTTATGTGGGTTGTGAATGTGAGGTGAGGTTTCCTAATTGTAAGTTCTCTAGATGTGCAATTTTAGAGACCTGTCTCTGCAGACAAATAAATATTTAATACTTGTTTCATGTAGGCTGTAGGGTATAGAAAGTTCTTGAAGATAGAATCATCATTGACTTAATGACTTTTCCTACAACATTGCAAAAATCTATAAGGATTAACTGAAGAGTGACTCAAGAATGGAAATTTTCAGTTAGTGTAAGACATGATGAATTAGAAATGCTTTCCTAATACCAAATGATAATACTTCAATATGTGGGAATAGAGGGATCACTATAGAATATAGATGTGGAAAAGAAATTTCTTTGTATGGGCCGGCAGGGTCCGCAAGTACCAGGTCCTTGTATCAAATTCAAAAGAATCTGATACAAGGATGGATCACCTAATGTGTTACTCCTTATGTGTTACTCCTTATGTGTTACTCAAAAGTCAAAACAGACACTATACATGAAATGGAAATATTCACCTATATATATATATATATAAGGCAGAAATGCTTTGATAAGCAACTAATCACCTCTGTATCTCAAGGAAGCAACAGTCACAGTGATGTTCACAAATAGCCAAATATAAGCATCTAAAAACAGAGGAAAATTTATCCAACATCAAAAAGCTACTGAAAAAACCCATTTTGGATGCTTAAATCTAAAGGTTATAAGCAATGGACCTTACCTGAGTCGCCGACAAATTGATTCTTCAAAGAGAAGATAAGGATGATGGCTGCCACCGATAGCAAAATAACATTGAATCAACCGATGCCGCTGAAAAACTAAAAAGCAAGAATCACAACTTCCCAAGGTAGAGGCGGAGTCGAAGCCATTAGGGCTTTTACTTGTAGACTTAGGGGTGTTTAGTAACACCCGAAAGTTGGATTCGACTGGAGCATAAATGGAGTAAAGCCTGTTTGGTAACCCGGTTCGGACTTCCTGAGAATCCATGAGTGAACCGGCTCCAAATGAGCTCTAGAATCCATTTTTTGGAGCATCAAATAGATGCTTTTCGACTTCAGAGCATAATTTTGGAGTAAATTTCACCCCACACCACTACTACCACCAACTACCACTACCACCACCACAACCCACCAGCCACCAACCACCACCCACCATTGCCACCACCCTCCACCACCCACTGCCGCTACCACCACCACCACCACACTGCCACCACCCACCGCCACCTACCATCGCCACCACCACCAGCCACCGGTCACCAACCACCCGCCACCTACCATCGCCACCACCACTAGCCACCATCCACCGCCTTACCACCACCTACCACCACCACCAACTATCACCCACCACCACCGCCACCACCACCACTCCCCGTCGCCATCACCACCAACCACCCACCACCGCCACCACCATCCACTACCACCCACTGCACCTACTATCGCCACCACCACCAACCACCAACCACCACCACCACCACCCACCACCACCACCAACTATCACCCACCACCACCGTCACCACCACCACCCCCCGTCGCCACCACCACCAACCACCCACCACCACCACCACCATCCACCACCGCCACCACCATCCACCACCAACCACCGTCACCTACCATCGCCAGCACCACCACCGCCACCTACCATCGCCAGCACCACCACCCACCACCTCCACCAACTATCACCCACCACCACTGCCACCACCATCCATTACCACCCCCCACCACCGCCACCACCCTCCACCACCACCACCCACCCACCACCACCCTTCACCACCATCTCCTACCCACCACCACCGTCACCAACCATCACCATTCACCACTAGTGCCACCATCCACCACCCACCAATACCATTTTGGAGTTCATGACTAAATTAAGTTAACAAACATGTTTCTACTCCTATATACTCCTGAATCCTTTTGAAGTTGGAGTAGAAATTTGAACCAGAAGTAAGAATCCCAGAGTTGAAGTTTTAACAAATAGCCCCTTAAAGTCTTGTGATTCACATATTCTGAGGTAAGAAATTAAGAAGTGAAAGAGCTGAGGAGTCGTCCATGCCTCCAACTTCCAAGGCTCTGTTCTTGGGAGCTGAATCGTGAAGAAGAAAATGAAAAACCTTTCTAAGGTAAGAAATTAAGAAGTGGAAGAGCTGAGGAGTGAGGAGTCGTCCATCGGTCCATGCCTCCAACTTCCAAGGCTCTGTTCTTGGGAGTTGAAGCGTGAGTGGGAGCTGAATCGTGAAGAAGAATCTGAAGAAAACGAAAAACCTAAGGAGCTGAATCGTGATATGTGAATTGGCTAAGTGATATTGGGAAAGTTAATAAAGTAGGGTTTATGGCGTTTAGATAGAATCCGAATTCGCATCCGGCTCCGGCTCAACTTATTCGAATTCGCATCCGAATCCGATTGTTCGGATTCGGATTCGGATGCTCTTAAACGGTTGCGGATTCGAATCGAATCCGGATTTTCACTATCCATTTACATCCCAACCCTCCCAAAAAAAAAAAAAAAAAAAAGGTTTGGTTTAGTGGTTATAACCCTTATACGTGTTCTGTTCTCCCTTTTCTTTGTGTATGTGGGATCATTCTTATTACACGAAATTAAACAAACTCCATCTTTTTGTCACATATCTATTTAAATTTAAACGTTTGAAACTAATACCACGTTTTTTTTGTCATTATTCAAATAATTGTCAGTACTTTCCACCGTCTTGTTTGAGTTTTGGTCTGTTTAAAACACATGTACCGAATATTATTTTATTACTATTCCCGTTTTAACTAATTATGGTCTCAATCTCTAATTGGGCTTTAATATAGAGCACTAATAACGCTCTCTTATGTTTAAATATATAATACATTGTGTTTCTAATGCAGTTTTTGTATTATATATATAATACATTATTTTTATACTTTAATCTGATACAATCTGATTTGAATGATAAGATGTAATTGATTAATATTCTTATCTCATCGAAACACCCAGAAAACTCGCAACTGAACATCTATGATCCTGCACTCAACCCACACAGCATTTGATTCGAACTGAATCCCAGATCACTTTGAGAGGTCATTCTACTCCCATTTCACTGTTTCTGCAAACAATTGACCGGCTCCCGGCACAGGATGATCCAACCTGAACCAAACACTGAACTGGCACCTCATGTCCTTTTTTTTTTGATACTCTTCACGTCCTTGCATAACCTCAAGAGTTATCGGATCAGTGTTGCGTGGTTTTGGCCTGGGTGGCCGAGCTCCGTTCGATGACCTGGTTTGGGTTCGGCTGATATTTGACCCTTACGGATGTTACAAAGCTGAAGCATAGGCGGTGGCGGTAGTAGTGGTGGTGGTGGAAGCACATGGCAGCTTGAGCGCTGAACCAGACTTCATCGACTGTGATAGCTTTTTTTGACTGAACTTGCTATTTGACAAGGTTTGACAGCAATAGTCTGAAGGGATCAGCTTTCCTATCTGTTTTGGGTGGAGTTATTGGGGGCTTTTCGATTGAGTGGTGAGAGTGTGGGTGAACATGTCTCAGTAAAAGCTTTTCCTTTTCTTTTTATCTGGGGTCTCTTGTTTGGGGGAATGGATAAAGAAGACTATAACAGTTAAATAAGGAAATCAGAAATGAGTAATATATTAGAATTTCGTTCTTCCTTGTTTATCCTAGTTTTAATTGTAGAATAAGATTTATATCTAAAGGTTTAATGGTTTTGGGTCATTTTGCTGAAGGATTCTGTAGCATGTTTAAGTTTTAATTCTATACCAGAAACTCCAGTTCTTTTCATGTTCCTTTTCTCTGTGTTTCTTGTTTAAATAAGGAACTGAATCTTGCCTGTGAGGCTGCAGACATTCTGCTTCAAAATTAAGATCCTAGTGACCACTGAACTTTCTTTGGTTTTTTTGTTTTCATAGTTTTTGGTAATGAGTAAATTCTTAATTGCTGAATGGTTCGTTCAATCTGTTACAACTTACTTTGGTTTCAGACGATGGTCAGAAGAAGAATCCTCAGTTGGTGGAAGAGTTTCAAGGGAGACAACACTTGCTGGGCATTACAGACGAGCCTGACCTTTTTTGGCAGCTTGGAATTTGTGCTGAAATCTTCAGGTGGCTACACATTATGAGTTCAGAATGTTCTAAAATAGATATTTGAGTTTACTTTACTGGTATATTGTTACAATCAGAGAGCCTTTAATACAAATGTTAGATTCCCCAAGAAGTTGGTTTTCCAGTTTGCTAGGCTGGGACAACACAATGGTATCACAATTCTTTAATGGGTCTTTCTCTTCTTGCTGATAGAAATGTTTCAAGGACCCTTCAAGCGTTTTCTCTCATTTTTGTCTCCAGATTTCCTACGCATCTCTGCTCCAGACAAGTTTGAAAGCAACAACCCAGTGCCTAGAAAATCATATGGAAAATCTGGGGATCTGACAATGGCAAAGATTATCTTTGATAGGATGAGATTGAGGAGCACGTCAAGCTGGAATGCTATGATTTCCTTGCATGCTCAATCTGGCAGACTTGATCTTGCACTTGCCCAGTTTGAACAGATGACAGAACGAGATACTGTTTCTTGGAACTCGATGATTGCAGGCTACAATCAGCATGGATATGATTTGGAGGCTTTGACTTTCTTCACAAGAATGTTGAATGAATCCTCTGTAAAGCCTGATAACTTCACCTTTGCTAGTGCTTTATCAGCTTGTGCCAACGTTGAGATGTTGAAACATGGGAAACAAATCCATGCTCAAACTGGCTAGAATTGGACCGAATCACTCATACCCAGCCGGAAATGCTCCCGTCCCAAACGTACCCCAAGTCCGAGCGGGTTGAAATTGCCCAAAAGATAGTCAGCAAAAGTGCAACTACCAATCTTAGTGTGATCTCATTTACAGCACTACTTGATGGCTATATCAGGCTTGGGGACATTAGCCCTGCCAGACAGATCTTCAACTCAATGAAAGACCACGATGTGGTTGCATGGACTGCAATGATTGTAGGTTACGTGCAAAATGGCTTTCATGATGATGCAATTGGGCTTTTTAGGTCCATGGTGAATGAAGGCCCCCAGCCAAATAGCTACACGCTGGCAGCAATGTTAAGTGTTTGTTCAAGTTTGGCTTCGCTGGAACATGGGAAGCAAATTCATGCTATTTCTATTAGGGTCAGGCGAAGAATTGTCAGTTTCTGTGGGCAATGCCCTCATTACCATGTATGCTAAAGCTGGAAGCATAGAAGGGGCTAAACGTGTGTTCAATCAGATCCATTGGACCCGAGATACTGTCTCTTGGACCTCCATGATCATAGCTTTAGCTCAACATGGTCTGGGAGAAGAAGCCATAGAATTGTTCGAAAAGATGCTCACAGTTGAAGTCCAACCTGATCATATAACATATGTTGGAGTGCTCTCTGCATGTACCCATGCAGGTTTGGTAGAACAAGGCCAGGGTTATTTTAATTTGATGCAGAATGTGCACAGGATTTTGCCTACACAAAGCCATTATGCGTGCATGATCGACTTATTTGGACGGGCTGGATTACTCCAAGAAGCACAAGATTTTGTAGAGAAGATGCCAGTCAAACCAGATGTTATAGCTTGGGGTGCACTTTTATCTTCTTGTAAGGTTCATAAAAATGTGGAGTTTGCAAAAATTGCTGCAGAGAATTTGTTGATTATTGATCCAGAAAACAGTGGGGCCTATTCTGCTCTGGCAAATGTATATTCTGCATGTGGAAGATGGGAGGATGCTGCTAAGGTCCGAAAGTTGATGAAAGATAGAGGTGTAAAGAAAGACCAAGGATTTAGTTGGATTCAGATCAAGAATAAAGTGCACATTTTTGGGGTTGAAGATGGACTGCATCCACAGAAAGATGCAATTTACCAGGCGATTGCAAAACTGTGGGAGGAGATAAAAAAAATGGGTTTCACCCCTGATACTGAAGCAGTATTGCATGATCTTGAAGAAGAGTTGAAGGAACAGATACTGAGCCATCACAGTGAGAAGCTTGCAACTGAGACTTGGTCTGGGATTACACCCTGGGAACAATGACAATATGAGGGACTAAGTGAAGAACCTCAGAGTATGTAATGACTGCCACTTAGCCTTTAAGTTTATCTCTAAGCTTGTGGGAAGAGAAATCATACTAAGGGATGCAACCCGTTTTCACCATTTCAAGGATGGATCATGTTCTTGTCAGGATTTTTGGTAATTAGTATCTATTGAGATGCCTCCGTTTGAAAGAGTGTGGTTCTTTCTATACCTTATATGTTTATAGTCCTAATATATTCCTTGAATGGAAAATTTTGAATACAAAAATAAGACATCAGCTAAGCTAAAACTCTATATTTTATTTATTCATTTAGGATGTCTATCCAGTATCCATTAATCATTAATCATGTCACTTTGGTCATTATATGATACCATCGCAGCTGACTCATAATTATGTTTGTCACTTTGTATTTGTAATCCTTCCTAAACCATGCTGATTGTGTTCAGATCTTAATTTTATTTGAATTCACTTTGATATGCTGGGGGATTTGGTTAATTTTAGGGTCAATGAACCCCATAGATGTAGATACATCAATAAACCTTCATTAGACCAGCATGACATCGGGCAAAACACTTTTTAACTTCTACATGATGTAGTATTATTCAGCCCATGCCAGTGGAAATCAAGATCACATCAAGATCAAGTCACAAGATCTCGCAAGATCTCATACAATCTCAGCTAAGGTCAGACACACACCTGGCAAGATCTCATAAGAGCCTCACAAAGCTTCACAAAGATCTCGTAAGATCAAACCAGATTCACAACATCAACATCTCAGATCAAAATCAAATAAAGCATTTGATTGGAAAAAAAGATCAATCTTGTAAGGATGGATGTTGTCATGGCACTCGAGAGAATATGATGCCGCTAGTTAGTATAGTAGGATGTTATCCTCCTTCTATATACTTCAACTCCCTTAGTAGTTACTTCTTAAGCTAGCTTCCTTCTAAGTTATTAATTTCCTTACGTCAATTCATGCACATGGTCGAGAGCCAACTTTGAGCTTCCTATTTAAAGTGATAGAAAGGCTTAGCCAAATGATGATCTCAATGTAATGAAAGAAATTTGTTTATGCCATGTCTCATGAGAGAGATAGAGGAGTGGCTGCGTAAGAGGGTCTAAAGTAAGTCAAATTAACAAGCCCTCACATGCCGCGGAATCTTAACGTAAATCAATAAAATGCGAGAGAAAGTGCAATGAAGAAAAATCACTATCTTGAAATCGAATCCCCTTGAAATCACTTGAACTGATGGGAAATACTTTGAATAGATTAATGAAGACATATCCAGAAGTCAGAGATGATCCCACACGATAGATGAGATGTGATTTTTGAAAACTCATCATCATCCAAACGGACCTGGTTTAGCTAGAAATTCAGTCGATACGATTTTAATCTTGAACTCCCCACGAAAGCTATGATCAAATCAGCACTGAACGGTACTCACAACCAAAGTATGCAATAATAAGAACGCGAAGGAATTAACAAGGTGACAAGAAAACCATAAAACAATATCTTCGATCGAAGCCTCACAACCTATGAGACAAATCCAGAAAACTCAGAGCTAAACTCCTTCTTTTTCCTCGGTCTAAATCTCTAATGCGCCACCGTATCTCTCTTATTTATAGCTTTGAAACATTACAAATAAAATAGGAAAGAACTAAATTTAGTAAACCAACCTTCCTTATAATCTAGTTATCTCTAAAAACAATAAAAATGGAAAGTTTTAAAACTGGAATTAGAAACTAGATTTTAGGCAAGTCTTAGTTCCAAGCAATTAAGTACTTCTAAACTAACTAGCCTAATTTCTTGAGGAAACTAAGCAAACTGAAAATAAATAAACTCGAAAATAGGAGAACTAATAAAAGAGGTACACTAAGTAATAAAACATGGTACCGCTCACAATAAGTAACAAGCTTAAGAACAGTGCTCACAATGGACACAGACTGCTGAGATCAAAGCATCAAGTGTGAACAAGCATCTCACGAACAAGCGCGGGTTGGGCACACGACACATCCTGGGTCGATCCACTGACCCGGCTGGTCCTCGGACCGCATCAACTCCCCCCACTTAAAAAGCAACTCGCGTCCACGAGGTTGTAGAACATGGTGAAGAATGACTATGTAGAGGGGCCTATGAATGATCCGTTGATCTGGAACGAAACCGTGCTTAAGCGACGCTGAAGAAAATCCAACACTTCGGGTCCACTTTCAAGATACGGCAAGGTAGTCAATAAAATCAACATGCTCAACATCTCGAGGAAAGTCAATGACAACTCGTGAGTATCCATGCTGGACGATCTTATTCAAATCTCTTTGTCTCTCCGTAATTTTCTCCCATAACAACGCGGTCTCTTACGTCGAACCGCGTCACTATCATTAATCCATGAAAGCTAAGTGAAGGCATCAAAATTTATCCACGAGTCTACTTGAGGCAATCAAGATCCACATCGGCAGATTATATGGATTCCATATGAACCTTCACTATCATCCACTATTGATCCAGAGTTCGTTGAATAAATGTCATCACTTTATGGCTCACACCGGCCAGGATCATTGGCCTGATCAAAAGAACTAAGGAGTTTACCTTAATTTCAAGACACCCTAGCAAAGGTAATTCATATGCATTGGTAAATGATAAGACAGTACATCCAAAGCTGCCACCAAAGAGTTTTACCTAATCGTCAGTCGCAGCAGCACGGCATGTATCCTTACGGGCTTACCTGTCAGCGTAGGTGCTTCAATCACAGAACCGGAGCTGGGCTTCTCGTGTCGACTGAAAGGTCCTCGTCTGTTATCAACACAATGAAGTAAACTAACAATATCAACCACTCCCATTTCTCACTGTACAGTCTCAAACTGGAACCGAGATATCATTCGATCATGGTCCACGAACTAATTCACACACAATTGTTGAACCGGATGTATTACACCTTCCATACCTCAAAAGGTTCGTCAGCATTATTCACCTACTACGCAATCTTCTTCTTCAAGGACTGCAGGTAAATATTTTCTTCAATTCCTTCCTTCCATTCCTCAAATGGGTTCTACTAATTCTCAAGAGACCATATTCAAAGTCACGCCTACCTCAATCACTGAAAGCAGCACTCACAAGTTTAGAATACAATTCATGCCTCGAGGTTCGTAGTTGGTAAACCAATCAAATACCATCTGCATTAGCCCGCCTAAAGCCTTCGGGTCTCGCTCCCAAGAAATCCTCTGAGGTCCATCATCCGTACCTCATGGGTTTGGTAACCAAAGGTCTAACACAAAGTCTCTCACAGCGGTTGCAGGTCTCTCTCAGAACTCTCAGGAGCCCTACACGCTCCTAGCAATAGTTGGCACGTGGCCTCCCTCTGGTGGCTTCCACTTCCACAGCCTGGGACGATCTAGTTCCAAATTACTTATTCTCCCATCCATGCTATCTAACCTGGTGATCTATTTTGCCAATCGGTCAGAGAACCAGACAATACAATACTGATTGTTTGACCGACAGAGAGCAACTCTCAACCTCGGGCTCCTGATACCAATCCATAAAACAGGTTCAAAGTAAATAAATCTAATAAGCCCTTCTCTATACAGGATCTTACTCAAATCTGGTCATAAAATCGGCAGAGAAAATAACAAAAAATCACTATCTTAAATCTGGTACACTTGAAATCACTGGAAACTGATGGGAAATACTTTGAATGATTACGGCATAAATCCAGTTGAGATGATCCAAAACAGAAGAGAGAGAGGATTTTTGAAACTACCATCATCCAAAACGACCACGAAGGAAGGATCGAAGTGATTTAATTCCTTAATCCTGTACAAGCTGCTACTGATCAAATCAGTACTTAATGGTGTATCGCAATTCAGCATGCACAATAAGAACTTCGACGGAATAATGTAAGGGATGGAGAAACATAAATGTATTACTGGGTCAGTCTCACAACTAAGATAATCCCAACTAAAATCAGATTAAACTCTCTTCTTTTCTCGTCTAAATTCTCTACTCGGCAAATCATCAAGACTTCATTAAAGTTTGAAACAAACAAATAAAATAGAAGAACTGAATTAGAAAAACCAACCTTCCTTATAATTAGGTTGGTTCTGAAACAATAAAATAGGGAAAGTTTAAAAAACTGAATTAGGAAACTAGATTGTATGTTAGTCCCAAGCAAATCAGCACTTAAACTAATCACTTAATTTTGGAACTAAATGAATGGAAATAAATAACCTAAAAATAGGGAAACTAATAAAAAGAGTCATACTATCGTCAAGCAGGTACTGTTCACGGATCAGTACCGCGTGAACAAGGTTCACGTGAATAAAATTGCAGGAATAGTGTCTACGTGGAACAGTGTGGGTTAACCCATGCTTGACACATCCCTGGCTGATCCACCACTGGCTGGTCCTGGACTGCATCACGAGAGACCCAAGAGGCGAGCGACCTCACAAGAGCCGCTGTGCCTAAGGTGAGATGCCTTGAATGATCCCGCTACCTTCTTCCATCCCTCTTCCCCTCCAATCTATTGATCTTCTCCTTTCTGTCTCTAATGTTGAGTCGAGACCTGGTCCAACATTACTACGCCTTACTCTCACCTCGAGACATGTTTCAGCATTTTGGTCAGTTTCAAAGGTTAATGAAGGAGATGTCTCGACATAAAAACGAACCTTCCAAAGCCACATGCTTCTGACTAGATCATATTAGATTTCATTCATCACTACATCGTGGATCCCCTGGTTGAGTAAGACCACTCAATGTGTCCTGTTTGGAACTTCCTAGGTCGGACATAATCTGTCTCATTCACCTGATCCTACAAACAAAAAGAAACAAAGAAACAAATTCAGAAGAAATAGCGAAAGCAAAATAACGTTTCACCAAATCGCTTATAAAATCCCGACATAAAGAAACAAATTCAACCACCGTCCCAAAATCTGCTCCTTCGACAAAAACCCCTGCTGGAAAAAATGGAGAAAAAAGGGAAAGAATCCGAAAACTGAGCAAGAAAACATCCACTGCATCGAAAGGGAATCAACACCATTAGCTGGAGCCATTGGTTATGAAATGTAATCTTTCAATGTAATTGTCTCCACAATCACATCCCTCCTCCTCGTCACTACCCACATTTCCCTGGTCTCCATGCACTTAGTACCATCTTCACCTCATACCACCCAACACCACATTTATTTGGCCAAGAAAGACCCAAAAAAAAGGGCACCACTGTCTGGTCACCCTTTCTCTCGCTATGTTATCTCTGCTATTCCCTTTAGTTAAATCAGTAAGAAGATGAGTTGTATAGCTACAAACGCTAAACAAGCCTCAGATTTCATTTACTTCTCCCCGCCAATGAGTCATGGCATTTGATCGGTACATTCAATGAACAGGGCCCAATGAGGACTACTTTATTTCTTGACATCATGGTTTGTAGATTTATTTGATCATCCTTTTCCTTGCAACGGTACTTCATTTCTCATGCATAAAAAAATGAGGTTTAATGTTCTCAAAATTCCATAATATACCGCACGTAGTTCAAACCCAATAAGGTACCTCACAGTGGGATAAATATGGGAGTACAACAAAGGTAATGTTCTCAACAATATTTGGCCATTAAGAATTATCCATCGCACTGGGCCAGGTTGGTAACACCTCGCTCAAAATGGATGAAGGCAGGAAGAAACTGGTCACTCATTTGGAGACCGCATTACGCCCTAAATGTCGATGGTCATGTTCGCAACACCTTAGATGATGTCCTCACCCACGCTTCTTCTTAATACCAGTCTTCCACCGAATCGGAGCCAACAAAACTCTTGGATATCCGTTTATGATATTTCTCACTCCCACCAAAGGTCTTTGGTCAGAGCCTATATGCTCAACCATCAACTCCGGCAAGTCGATCTCGAGGCTGCACTCATATATTTCTATTATTCAAAGAATACGTAAACGGGTACAAGTGGTTACCATCCTTCCTTTCCGACTGACTTATTACTTCAAAGATGTTCTTTCCAAGAGTATCTTACAATAATTTACCTGTCATCTCTGGGAGAAGGACAATCAAGATACATGCCCTTGTATCAAGAAGAAAAAAAAAGTTCAAGAATGATCCATTTAGATTTGATCCGAATGACCAGATATTAAGCAAATTATTAACCTCAAGAATACCATTTACTCTATGCACCCATTTCCATCCCAAACCTCAGCAGCTCACAACAGGCTAAAAGGCAATGGAAGGACCATTACGATCAACGCAATCCTCACGTGTCCCTTCACAGTCTCCCTCCGATCTGGTAGATTGAGTATCCTCCGAAAGGAACTTCCTCCCCACTTAGAAAACCCATTGCTCTTGAAAGGTACTGGGCCCCCGCACGCTTCACCCTATTTCCAACCTGTTTCATATAACTCTTCCTTCCTTCTATGCATTTGTATCCTCGCTATCCTCCTCGTGTTCTTCCCAAAAATGCGTGATGCAATTATGATGTAAAGGTGAAAGTCAAGAATGAAGAGGAGACGAAAATTTCAAGAAGAATGAGTTACTGTTCTACCCCACCAGAGGTTATAGAAGGGGCTGGTTCTCACGTCAAACAAACTAATGGATCAGAGATCGCACAAGGTGCACCGGTCGTCAGGATTTATTAGAACATGGGATTGATTACTAAGAAACGCTTGTCTGTACAAGTTGACTAAAGAAGCCAGTTCTTTGTCATGTGTCAGACATCATAACTGGACTTGCATAGTTGGGATGTAAAGAATGCCTTCCAGAGAACTTAATCAAGAAGTTTTGCTGGATTGTCCACCTAGTTCACGATGCTAGCAGCATCAAGGAAGTTGCATGTGTTGAAACACTTCATATGGACCCAAAACAGTCCCTGCAGTATTGGTTTGAAGGTTCCATAAAGCCATGGGAGAATTTACATGTTCTAAAAATAAAGCTGACCATACTTTGTCGCAAAAGCACTCATTTGGCACGTTTATTAGCTCTACTTGTATACGCGGATGATCATTGTCACTAGAAATAATGGGATGTGAGAAACGGAAACTAAAGGTGTTCCTGGAAAGGAGCCTGAAATCAAAGATCTTGGAAAACCAGGTAAATTCTTCTTGAACTGAAGTCGCTGCATCTACAAAAGGTATCTATTCTCTCAAAGGAAGTATGACTCTGATCTCCTTTCTTAAACAAGAATTGCTTGGTGCCAACCGTTTGATACTCCACCAAATCCGAGAATTACTTAAGAGAGCAAGGAATATGAGCACGCTACCAAAAGGCAAGTACCGTGAGGTTAGAGTTTGATCAACTTATCACACACACCACACATATAATACTTGGCTGGTGGAGCCTTGATAGGCCGCATTTATGGCACAGATCTCCTATTGGCTCCCCACTCACAAGTCTAGGTACTACATGATATTGTATTACCTTAAGGCAGCCCCAAGAAAAGGGATCTTCATGTCGCCTCATAGTCATCTAAAAGTTGAGGTTTATATCGATGCATATTGGGCAGGTAGTCCATATTGTAGGTCTATCTCCAAGGTATGTACCTAATGTGGGAACTGCTATTGGCGCAACAAGAAGTGAATGTTGTGGCTCGATCTAGTGGAAGTGCACTTGAGGATGGGTCTGTGGAATACTTGAACTTTATATTGTAAGGCTATTACTCGGGAGACTTCCTGAAGTTCTATGCCCCCAATCCATGACTTCGATTTCCAGATAATAAGACTTCTATTATTGTTTCATGACCTCTGCTCAGCATGACGGAAAAGACATGTTGAGAGTAGACTGCCATCATCAAAGAAAAACTAGAAAGTGGACAGATCTCGCATTCCTTTTGTCGATCGAGACCAGATGGTAGATATTTTCACCAAAGGACTACATGGAAACCCTTTCAAATGATATTGTCCAAGTTGTGCATGCATGATATATATGCACTAATTTGAGGGGGAGTGTTGGAATCCATAGTCAATTTAGATTCAGGGATAGTCTTGTAATTTTTCCTTATTATTATGATTACGTTTTATCTTTATGAGTCCACCTTAGTTGACCTATTTTAAATGGCGGCTAAGGAGGGACATGATTGTAATTTTGATCTTAAACATTTTATTATAAATAAGAAGGCTGGGTGAGGTATCAACTCACTCATTCATTGTCCACCTCTCTGATTTGAACAAAGAACCACCCGTTTTGTCTGACTTATTAACCCTCACTTAAACTAAATGTACACTTCGATTGACGAAACTTGACATGTAAGTAGGGACTCATTCACCATACTCACAAAATTATCCCCATCTAACCAACTATGTGGCAGGACCAAGGCCTGCCTGGAGAACCCTAAAAGAAGTAGCCCACTTAGAAATGCCACTCCCTTAAAAATTTAAAGCCCTGATTGAAGTCAACTGAATTTATTGAAGTTTGACTGAAGCTTTGTAACATATAAAAGGCGAATGTTTTGTTTGTTCAGATGGAATTTGAAATGATCTGGCCAATTTAAGGTGGTTTTGAATGACTCAGGAATCATGCCACTTTTATGTTTTTGTTCTACTGTAATTTTAATTTTTTCCATATTACTAGTTTATCCTTGTGAAATTCAGTTATTACATACTAATTCCTTGTTGAATCCTGGGACAATTGTAATGTTCATTGGATTATTAATTAGTGGCAAGGAGAGTGAAGCCAATATAGGCATTACATTACATACAAGGTTCTAAATGAAAAAAACTATAGGGATGAGGAAATGGTGTTGAATAGATGAGGCTTGGTCATATGAATGTGTGACATATTTCTCAAAGTTGGGATCATGCATTTTTGTTTTAGTTGACGGGTGCAATACCAATTGGATGTTTTGCTAATGTAATCTTTCAATTTTTTGATAGAACATGAAAAGTTAGATAAAATAATCACAACAAGGATTTCCAAGACTCTCAAAGCGAAATTGAGAGAGATATGGGATAGTATGGCTCATAATCAGACAAAACCTCCTGACTCATATGACAATAATAAAAACAAGATACAATGATTCCACACATAGAAGGCCCCTGCTTCTGCAATGAGATGAACATTCTGACATTTTTTTTGCTCGTTTCTGCTGTTTTTAGAATAAGAAGAATATTCTTACGTTTGTTGTACTACTATATTATTTTACTGTTTTCAAGTAATATGAGCCAAATAAAGCTTCCATATGGAGTGGGATTCAACTCACCCAATAGTTTTTGAAGTGGTGAAGGTTCCTTTACCTCTTTAATCAGGGTTAGAGGAACATTTGGCAAAATAAGATCCTTTTGAAGTCTTCTCTCCAAATGCCACTAGCCCTCTCCATATTGGACCTATTTTTGATAATATTCTTCAGTATGTATGTATTCACATTTTCATCTCTTTTGTAGTTGATTTTTTTCTTGGAGTTTGGTCACCTAACCACTTTCATCACTTTGCATCTCAAAATAAGAGTTGATGGTATTCTTTTGTCAATACAAGTGTTGTATTGATAAAGCTCATAGCTCATTTTGCCCAAGCCAATTATCCTCTAAAAGAACTTCCCATCATTGCCACCAACTTTAAAGCTTTTCATGGGAAGAAGTCATTGTCATGTTTTATAATGCCTCCAGAACCAATTTGTTATTTGCCCCTCTCCTGGATATAGTTATACTTTTCTTATATTATCCTTCTCTAAAATGTCACTTCCTCCTAACAAAATCCCCACAACCATTGTGATCCAGTGCCCAAAGGATAAAGTTATCCAGTTCTTTCTTCTTTGGATCTACTTGATTTGTGATATTTTGGGTTTTCAATGATGAGAACCTGAATCCTGTCACCAATAGCTCTGAAAGAAACAATTTGGATCAAATTCCTAGAGGCTAGAATTTAAGATGGGCATACTTTCTTAGGGATAATATATATGATTTTAGATTATTTTAGCCACTTTCATTACTTGTTTCATACTTATTAAGATGATCTAATCTTAACGGTAGGGTTAGAACAAGATTTAAGGTTGAGATTTATTTTATTAGGGTTTTCTCTATAAAACCTTGTGATTGTGTAGATAGATTTGAAGATTTGATGTTATTTTTTTGAAACCTCGAACAGTTTCTCCCCAAAGGTTGAAGATCTTTGCACCTGGACGAGCACATTCATATTTCATTTCTAATTTCCACTGCACTCTGCATCAAAATTTCGTTGTTCATTAGGCTACTCTTGATGTTGGTTTTCTTGGGACAGTCCAGCTGGATATGTAACTGGGAGAAAGAGAAGTAATATTGCAATGGTGGTGTTAGGGTTTCACTCAAGCAATAAAGCTCACAAATAAATTCCAAATTTTCCAACAACTGGATTCATGTTTAGGAGTTTACATGTATAAATGTGGCTTAATCCTATTTCTATCAGTCACTACTAAGAGCACTTATAATCTACTGATTTTTTTAACAATAATGGACCACCAGTGCTTATCCTCACATCTTGATCTCAGTTTCTCTTCGAACTAAATTGCAAAGCATAATTCCGCCTCCAAATACTAAAATATAGCAGCAGTGAAGAACCTGTATCCGGACCCAAAATAGAAGGACGCCTACTAATCTTTGATACCTTAGACTTGGGCTTGGACATGCGTTTCGGATTCCAAAACAAATGCCACTGGATCAGCTCCGAGATCCACTGGCCCAAAAGCCTATTGAATATGTCAATTTGTCCTTCTGAGTTTGGATCTGATTATCATTCCCCTTGAATCATCATCCTATAGTCGGGTTTGCACAATTTATCATCAGACCATTGATGTCAGCTGATGCTACCATGAGGGAGATAAAAGCTGTTGATTCTGGTAAGTTGTTCCTATAAAGAGGCAATACCCTTCTTAATTTGTTATGGAACAATTAGTGATTTCTATTTCTCTGTTTCTTTATCTGGAGAACCTGAATAATTTATGGTCTGATATTTGGTGAATGTCTCAGGTATAAGTTACTTCAGCTTTCAATGCCTATGCAATCCTTGCAGTATTATCGGTCATAGATTATCATTTGAAGACTATTTTTTTGTTTTGCTTTTGTATCTATTTGAATACTAAGGGCAGTGGAGGAAAATGGGATCGAAGGGTTGGATGGTTTTATTCTTCATATTTGTTGTCGAGTTATGTAATTAGTGACATAGCACTACTGCTATGTCTATGTCACCAGGGGTAATTCTGGTGGTTTGCTATTTTATCTTTTATCTTATTTTCTGTTATTAGGGTAAGGGTTATAATTGTAATTCTAGTCTTTCTTATTTTATTATAAATAAAGGTGTGAAGGGAGAGGCTAATTAACCTCTTCTATTTTTCTTCCATGCTCCATTCAACATGGTATCAGAGCTTCTCTAGGCTGCCGCCATCGCTCCTCTCTTATTTTTCTTTTTTCTTCAACCTTTCCTAGAGTCCCTGCCATTAGCCTGTAGTAAAACCAGATCCTTACCTCTGCCGCCAAGCCTGAAAAACACCTTCAACCAATCTGCCGAGAACCAATCTTTTATCGCCAGCTGAGAAATGCTACAGTACCTCCTGCCGATAGCCCTAATCCTTCACATAACCTTGACCGCCAACCTTGAAACCCTTCGTTAGCCCTAATCCGCCAACCCTGAAATCCTACATTAATCCCTTTTCACCATCCCCTCCTTGGACACAGGACAAATGGTAGATTGTACCAGAAAACTCTATCATTTCATGTGATATCCTTAGCATCATCCTCTCACCTCCACCCCACACATCATCCAGACTGCAAGAAGATCTTACAACAAATGGTACTGCCATCCTGGTCACCTCACTGTAGCCATTTTGTATCTCGCTTGTTCTTCCCTTTCATAAAAAGCATTGTAATAGAACGAAGTTATTATGCAAGACGATTCATAAGTGTGCTCACAACTTATTTACCTACCTTTCAGAAGTACACATGTTTGACTTGCTCAATCTGATGTCCAATCCCTGGGACAAATCAATATTCGGTCATAAATTATTTGTTGCTACATCATTGACTGTCACACTCAACTACTGGATATATCTATGCACAACCAAATAAGTCTCAGGATGTTTCTAATAGCTTCATAAATGATACATACTCACTTTCAAACCAAATAAAAATAATTATAAAGGACAATGGACAGAATTCTCGACAAACATTTTCTAGCAATATTCTCTTAGATCATAGATCTTCCATCGATGAGCTGTGTTGATACTCCGGCCAAAATGGGGCTGCGAGAGAAAGAATTGTCATCTCCTTGAAACAGCTGGAACATATGTGAAGGTCATGGTCCAAATGAAATTGGAGTGGAAATAATTCCACGCAACTTCTCTTATCACAACAAGTTGCCATCGAGGATACCCACACAATCAATCGCCATCGAGGATACTCAACAATAAGACCCTTAGATCTACACTCATGATCATTCTCTACCTCCCACCAAAGTGTGGCTGTAAGAGTACAGCTTGAAACCACCATTCTCCTAGAGCCTGATCCACTGGGGTTCATTGTATTTTCTTTTTACCCGCACCTTAAAGGGCATCGATGTTTCCACTCTAACATCCACGTCGGGACTTTGTTACCAAATATGTTCCTCATCCATGAAGACATGATACTACCGCCACATTTCCTTAGGGGGAGAGTGATGTAAATGAAGATGCGATTCGACCCGAATGGAGGACAAAAAAAAGAGTCCAAGAAAGAAGAATTATGGAACCAGAACCAGATATGGAAACAGAACCTCAGGAACCACATCCACCATCTATACCACCACCGCCTCTGCTGCAGGAGGACATTCCTCTTCTTCGACTCTCGATTTGACCTCCTAGTGCCCTCAGTAGAAGGATACTAGGACTTGTACCATCTATCCAATCCTCCCACTTGTTCAGTAGGACTCCTCATCTCCTCCTCCCCCTGCAAGATTTGTGTCCCTCTTTCTCCCGGTCCACTTCTCGAAATGATAGGATGCAATTTTGGATGAGCGGTAGAAGGCCGTAATGATGGAAGAAATCGAGAGTCTCAAGCAGTTAACAACAATTAAGGGAACTTGTTTCTTACACTGTGAAAACCAATAGGGTGCAAGTGGGTTTTTATAGTCAAGTAGACAAGAGCGTACAAAGTGGACCGCAGAAGGCAAGACCGGTAGCTTGGGATTCACAGAAATCGTACGGTATTGATTACCGAAAAACTTTTGCATCGCTGGTAAAATGACCACGCATGGGTTCTCCGTACGAGGTATCAAAGACAAATGGGACCTGCAAATAAACTTGGTGTAAAGAATGCCTTTTTCATGGGGAACCCAAAGAGGGAAGTATGGACTGACCAATGGGCTTCATGTGATGCAAGCACCATGGTAAGGTAATGGGATAGGGCACTACATGGACCAAATGCCCTCCTGGGAGTGGTTTGGTAGACTACATAAGACCTATGATAGCCTCTATTATGTCTCGTGAGTAAAGTCAGACCATACGTTGTTTATTGCACTATCCGGAACTTTTAATTTTCCTTCCTGGGTATATATGGATGACATATTGTCACCGGAAATGGGATGAGGAGATAAGGAAACCTAAGATGATTCTCTGGAGAGAGAAATAAAGATCCAGGAAAGTTTAGGTAGTCCGATTGAAGCTGCTCGCTCGCAGAGACATCTTCTTTCTCAAAGCAAGTAATTACGATCTTCGCGAATGGTCCGTTAAAGGTGGCGAGCCGTAGCTACCCCAGACGGCGCAAGCAACTACCAAACTATAAGGAAAAAGAAATGATCAATCACATAGATAAGCGAAGGTATCGAATGGCCTTCCAAGCTGATGACTCCATCCGCTTATCCCATACCACTGGACATAGCATTTGTAATCAGCCCGGAGAGTCGCATTAAGGTACGATCCTTATTCTCATGTACTTAGAGGCTGTCTATAGACTTCATTGCCTACCAAAGGTAGCTCCAGAGAAAGGGGATCTTACCAACGATGATGATTTCTACGGAAAGCTTATAACGAGTTGACTTACAAAGACTGCAGACTCGAAATCTATTTTGATATTGTACCTTGTGGGAGGAATGAAAGAACACCTCGCCGGAAGAAGTAGGCAGTAACGTTATGGTTCCGTCTAGCATGTAGAAGCTGAATCCGTAGCAATGGCTCAAAGAATACGTGAACTTTACGGTTGAAAGGTCTACGTAGTGACTGGAAAGTGATTGTTCAACCCATGATTCTCTCTGAGAATAAAGCGCCATCAAGATTGCCAATGATCCACTACATGATCGGACAAGTATGCTGAATAGCCAGGATCATTATTTTAGCAAAGAAAGCTAGAATGTGGTCACCGACATCTAGATTCCACATATCGATCGTAGGATCGCCTGGACCGACATTTTCACAAAAGGCTTAACCACAAGTCATTTTATATATAATTTTGTCCAAGTTAGAATATACACGATATCTTCGTACCAACCTTGAGGGGAGTGTTATCAGAGTTATACATCATGTATAGCAATTAATTACATGTCACTAGTGTAATCTCCATAGGTTACTATTTTTAACTTCTTATCTTATCTTCTATTAGTATAGGGATATTTCTGTAACCCTAGTCTTCTTATTTCACAGGTAAGTAAAGAATGAATAGGAGAGGCTAATTAACCTCTTTCTATTTTCCATTCCAATCTACACAAATAATATTAAAGAAGTTTGTTCTGAGCTGCTACGACAAATGGCTCCAGCAGAGAAGAAATTATGATGCGAAACCCACAGGAGGTTACTATCGGTAAGAAATTTGAACTTCATCTTTCTTTCCAGTGCTAGGAAACCATTCATGAAGGCAAAAGTGTGCGGCAAAGTGTGACATTGGATATCAAATTGGACTTTGAATCAAAATGAGCTAAATCAAAGGATCAACCAAGGAAATACTACATTGAATGATTTGGCTCTAAATGTCGGCCCTATTTTTTTTTATTTTTTTATTTTTCAATTGAGGTATCTGGTGAGCTGATAAGTTGGTTGGTTGTTGATTCCCTGCATTCGGAATCCACATAATGGAGAAATATAACCTCTATGCTTGAGGCTAATGGCGCCTTACGTAGTACTACTGTGGCAAGAAATCTTAACTGATAGCATAGAATTTCTTGTTTCCAGTATCCTTTCGCTGTAGATATCTTGACGCCTATATGTATCGTATAATTGTTGGAGAAATAGAAACCCCTTTGCTTGAGGTTCTAGTGGTGTCTTGTTCTACTAGCAACAAATCTTAACTAAAAGCATTGAGTTTATTGTTTCCAATAACCTATTCCTTTAGTTACTTTGATCACTCTGTATCCAATATCCTATTCCTTTAGTTACTTTGATCACTCTGTATCTTATATTATTAAATATTTAGGGTATTTTGTCTTAAACATAGAGGTCATGAAGCTATGATTACTTAAGAATAGTTCTGAGGTATTAGGGACTGCAAACAAACTTATCTTAAATTTAATAAATTATTTCAATTGAAATATCACAAAAAGGAAATGCTACTCCATGATGTACCATTGACAGGTTTGCACATAGTACTCTTGAAGCTGGGAATCTTGAGAGGATATGAGAGAGATGAGTGGTCTGATCTGATGAAGCTGGCAATTTCCACTCCAAATTCGACAGTTGGCAGGCACAAGATCGTGGTGAGGATAGGTCTTCCTTGAGATTGAGTTGAAACTTCCAATTAAACTTGGCCTTTGCATATGGAAATTCCAGGCCATCCACTTCAAATCAAGTCCGATGGATTTGATATCTACCAAAAGAACAAGAGGTGGCCCAAGATGTCACTCCAATCTGATGTACATCCGGACGTAAATGTAGTTCTGAAACTCCTAGCTATGTAGCTTTACTCGTATCCTTTTCATGTTTGATTTAGGGCTATCAATGCAAGATACGGGAAGGTGATTGCCCTCAGCGAAAAACGGCAAGGAAATTCAAAGAGCATCGAAGTCTGAAGTGAATGACCAAAGAAAAGAAGCTCTGAAAATTCTGAAATGGAGTGAGAGTAGGGGTCTGTTTGATGACTCTCCCAATCCCTAATCTCATCAGATACCACTCTGACAGTAATATGAAAGTGAAATACTGTTTAGTAAAAATTGGTCCTCTCGAAAGGAAGAAGGATTAGGATTTTGAGAGCTGCTTTTTTAAGCTTCTGCAACCCTATCAATTTAGCTGGAGTGAAAACGAGAGAGCCTTCAAACCAACTCCCACTTTATTTCATCACTTCCTGTGGATTTCGTCCAAATCCTTTTTTCTTCCCCATCCAAGGCGACAACAGCTAGAATTAGAAGAAGAAGAAGAAGGTGAGGCTCATCCTCCTCATCCTTCCTTGTGGTAATTCTCTCTCTCTCTCTCTCTCTCTCTCTTCACCTCTGCAACCACCCTCTAGTTTTCCGATTTCTGAGTTGCAGGTTTCTCATTTTTTGTTTAATCAACCATCTATCTCCTGTCATCTTCCACTCTCTCCTCTCTTCCCCCTCTCTCTCTCTCTCTCTCTCTCTCTCTCTCTGTCCCGCTATCTCTTTCTTCACCTCTGCTATCCTAATTTTCCGATTTATGACTTGCAGGTTTCTCAAATTTTTTTTCTCAACCTTCTACATGGCCCTCCTCGCCTCACCCACTCTCCCCTGCTCTCTCTCTCTCTCTCTCACACACACACACACACACACACACTATAGTTTCCCCAAATTTCTCTCCAACGTTGCTTTTTTATTTTTTTTTAAACCGATTATCAATGTGGTCTTTCCTCTCTTCTCTCTTCTCCTTCATCACTATGCTGTCTTGATAAAGAATGGCACTGTTTTTATTCTGACATGATTTGCTTTTGTTGTATCTTATTTAGTATATGAAGTGTAAAGGGTTGATCTATTGGCATGATATTCCCATGACAGATTTAGGAGAAAATTAATCTCTAGTGGCTGATCTGTTGGCCTCCAAATTAGGGTAGAGTGGCTCTCTACACCTGATTTACTTATAAGATTTTGATAATAGGTACAAAGGATATCTCTTGGTAGATGCAATTGCCAACTGGTTTGCAACGACTGTGCTTCGGTTACCTCGCATCCTATACTATTCGAATGAGTCGCTGGTAATCTTTAGGACATCTTTACGCTTCATGAAGTTAATTTTCTAAAGAAGTTCAATGTGTTGTGCATTCTTTCTGAGTCGCAAATTTATACGATCAACAATATTCTGCCATTATACTTTTTCCTGTTGTCTGCATTCATTGGTGGTCCTTCTGCAAGAATGCTTTTTAATATACTTTCTTCCTCTGTGGGAACGTGCTTAGGTTTTTTTTTTCTTCCTTTTTGGTGTGTGTGTGCACCTTACTTAGCTACAGTCTAAATCTTCCCTGCATTCGGAATCCACATAATGGAGAAGTATATTCTCTCTGCTTGAGGCTAATGGCGTCTTACGTAGTACTACTGTGGCAAGAAATCTAACTGAAAGCAAAGAATTTCTTGTTTCCAGTATCCTTTCCCTCTAGATATCTTGACGACTCTATGTATCTTGTATTATTGTTGGAGAAATAGAACCCCTTTGCTTGAGGTTCTAGTGGTGTCTTGTTCTACTAGCAACAAATCTTAGCTAAAAGCATTGAGTACCTTGTTTTCAATATTCTATTCCTTTAATACTTGACTCTGTAATCTTAATAATATTAAATATTTAGGTATTTTATCTAAATACTGAGGTCAAGTGGAGAGCTATGGATACTTTAGAATAGTTCTGAGGTATAGGGATAGAAACAAAAATCCTATAGTGACTCAATCATAGCCGAAGCTGGGACCGACCATTAAGAATGCACGGTCACTGAACCCGATGCACCCCACGGACTAGATCAACTCTGCTACACCAAAGTGCTACAGACGATCCTAACCCGATGAACTTATTTAATAAATTATTTCAAATGAAATCTCACAAAAAGGAAATGAATAGCTTTACTCCTTTTCTAAAGAAGGTGCTTCCAGGTAACACTGGCATATTGCTTGGTATTGTTCTGTTGCCTAGCTTCATCACTCTCCCTGGTGAATCGTGTGTCATGTGGACACTTGATAAAGAATGGCACTGTTTTTATTCTGGCATGATTTGCTTTTGTTGTATCTTATTTACTATAAGGAGGTGTGAAGGTAGTCTGTTGGAAGGAGGTGCTACATGATTTAGGGAGAAAGTTAGATTCTTCTAGGGCTGATCTGTTGGTCCCAAATTAGTGCAAGTGGCTCTCAGGCATAGGTTCAATCAGACCTCATGTCAAAAATCCTCTATTGTTTACTGGTGCTAGATTGGGATGACAGTATTCCCCTAATGGAACAGGGCAGGGTATTGTCAGGTCGAGAAAAACGATAACAGAAGAAGAGCAGTGGGAACTAGAAAGCCTTGATTGCTAGGACCCATATACCAAGTTTGGGAGCAATCACAGCTGTAAATACAAAGCCATGAGAAGAGGATGAGTCAGAAAGTGATTAGGAACAAAAATATCAGTGGGAAAGCTTGATAAGTTGATATCGCTTTTTCCTCAACTCCCTTTACCAAATCCTTTTTTTTGACATGCAATTGGTTTTTGTATAAAGAAGGTTGTGTTTTATCTGAGTTTTTTTTTTTTTTTTTTTCCAGTGGTTTAGGATTAAAAAAAGAATTGACTGCGCTGACTCCTGGCTTCCTATGTGGAAAGTGGAACCCTAGTATATGTTAAAGATTATCTTGCATCTCTTGCTTTTCTTTATATAAGTATTCTCTTCAATTGCCAATAAAACCCACCATTAGTGATTATTTTTATAGTTGAATTAGTCTTACATCATTGTCCTTAAGTATAGTAAAATCTCCTCTTGTCACTGGTTCCCAAGAAGCTCTGACAGGAAGACAGTTCGCAGAACAATTTTCAGGAAATGGTCCCTCATTGTCCTCCCCACCCCACCCCACCTCCCCCAAAAAAAAAAAAAAAGAAGACTAAAAAGATGTCAAAGTGGCTAGAAAATCTAAATCATGAATATCTCTCTGAAGCTGTTTCAATCGATAGTTCTAACCCTTATTCACGAAAGTAGCCCTCTCTAGAGTGTTCTTGTAAACACACCTCATTTACTTTTTGTATGTGGAGTCCTTAGCTCAAAAGACGCAGATTTGGGATTCCCTGAGAGATGGTTCTAATCCATCAAGACTCGTTGATTATCATCGTCTCGAGCACTCAACCGAGACTTTTCGAGTCTATTCTCTTCCGCCCCTTCCACACTACTACTAGTTTTATTCCCATTGGACAATATCCAACCTAATCTCAAGACTAGGTCGAGGACACTCACACTGGGTATTAAAGGGAATTGGAAGCTTTATAGTCCTAAAAAGACATATGGACCTGATTAAGGGTCCGTATACAAATTGTGATCTACTTCTTGTTTGAATATTCAGCGCAGTATATCACATCTCTTAACATGGATTGACGTGACTTTTCTACCAGCTGTGTACATTGATTTTCATGTTTTGAACTTCTTCATGATCTATGAAATAATAATCGGACCACCATCTGTTTTTGCCTTTAAGCCATAACAAATCAGCAAAGCATTGTCCCACAAAAACACACCTAATGGTTGGTGCCTCCCCTCCTCGCTATGCAAAGCCGTGTTCACTTCTTAAATGTATGTTTATATTTTGTCCCTTTCTTACACTACAACAATATTAATGGTTATAATCTGAAATATGACAGATCCAAATTCTGTAGCAAAATCATTTTAGTCGAATGGACGGATTCCCGCACAATATTATTTAGATGACTGGAATTGGGGACTCCCGTGGAAAATTGCATAGAGATTACAGACTGATCTAAATTCATGTACAATATCATTTCCGATGGCTGATGGATTTCGCCTACGGGATCCAAATCCCGTAGCTAAACATCACTTAACCATGGACTGATTCCTAGCACAACATTATTTTAACCGATGGGAATTAGATTCCGAAAAAATGCAAGAGTTTGACGGGATCTTAACGAAATTCCTGGATTGGGTAAAATCATTTTAGCTAACGGAAGATCTCCAAGGATGTAAGAGTTTAACCAATAATCTAAATTCATGGTTAAAATGATTTTAGCCGACCTGATCCAATTCCATGGTAAAAACAGCCTTAGCTGACTTGGGATTTAGATTCATATGGCAAAAAATGTAAAAGTTCAGGACGGGATCTAAAGGCCATACTAAATGATTTTAGCCAAGGGATATGCCACTTGTCAAAGACCTTAACCGACGGGATTTAAATTCCCGTAAGCCAAAATGAGAGCAGCTTCACAAAAACAAATTTCTCCCTCCTTTCTATCACGCCCTCACCAACCACGCCTTTCCCAAACATGGATTAACATCTGTGAGTATCTCGCCTTTCGTTTATTCGACACTCACCGACGATAGAAACAGAGCGACATAACCATTGTCCGTCGCTAAGATCTCCACTGCTCCTCGCCGAACTCGAGCGTAGATCTCACTGCATCCCGGCCATTCGCCAGACTCTTCGCTGAGATCTCGCGAGATCGGGACGCGAGATCTCGATCTCCGATCTCGCGGATTTTGCTTTTGCTTTTTTTTTTTTATAAATTTTGCTTTATAAAGGCCTGCTTCCTGTCGAATTGGCCTGAGTTCCCACCAGACCGAGTTCTCGACGCACCCGCCTTCCTCCGTTTTTCCTTAGTTTTCAGTAGTTTCTTCATTCTTCACCATTTTTTGTTTGGACTTTTAAATTGCTACGAGTTTAGTGTAATCGACTGGTGGATTGGTCGTAAGAGCTTCATATACAACCTGTCAAGTAAGTTTCTTGGCTAAAATGAGATTTTACATGAAGACCATAAAGGAGAAATTCTTTTTTCTTGTAATGCGATGAAATTTTTATATGTTAGTTACGCGAGTCCGATCTACAAGCTCACTGTCTCAGATTTCATTTGATTGTCAGAGATTTTTCAATTTCATTTGTATTTAAATGAATTTCCAGCAATTAAAATTTAAAATAATAATTATTATTACTCATTTGATGATGATGACCTATTTATATGTTAATCAATCACCATGTGATTTATCGTCCTACTATTTCCTGTGATTTCGATTTCCATCATAGTTGTATGTTTTTTTTTGAATTATTTATATTAAAAAATAATTTTCAACAATTAAAAATTAATTTAAATTGATTAAAAATGCTAAGTAAAATCAGAAAAATAAGGAAAAATGTTCCGAACGTATTTAAAATATGAGAAATTTTTCAAATGTGAATGTTCAAGTTTGTAAGGTTATCAGTTTGTGCTACCTAGGAAATGATGTTTGGAAATTTATGTCGAGACCTAAGCTTGTAAAGTGCGATGGGGCGACGGTACGGTTCCTTAATCCGACTCCCATGGGCAAGAGGCTGACGCCCTTCACGTGAGATGGTTGAAGACCCAAAGGAATTTCTATGGGAAGAAGCCGCCCCAGGGCATCACAAGAACAAGAACACTGAGCTGAATAGGGCAAAGATGTCGCCTAAATGCCCAAAGGTCCCCAGAGATATCCAGGGCCATGGTGAACAAATGAGGGAGGGAGGCAGAGGGGGCAGCAATGGAAAGAGAAAAACAACAACACCAGAGGCACTGAGGCACCATACCGTAATCCAAATGAGAACATGAGGTCGAGGGATGGGATGTAAGATACGATGTAGGCGTAGACAAGACAGATAAGGTCACATGCGGCAATGGCTAGTAGAGAAACTACCACAAATGGTCATTATTTTTACAATTTTATACTCTAAATGTGTTTATGTATGTAAAAATAAGGTTCCCCTAAAGTCGAGAGACTAAAAAGGCATTTTTGGTATACTTTCGATCGTCAAAGAAGCTTTGAGAATTAAGATCATCAATCATCTTCACCAGTAGCCTTTCTCGAACGTCATCTTGCCCTACTGGGTTCGATCGTCTTCAGTAGTAGCTTTGAGAATATCATCTTGCCTTCCTCAATCGTCGGTCGTTGTCACTAGGTTCGTTCCTCTCTCTTCCTTATGATAATTTCTTCTTCCCTAATGATACCAGTAGCTTTGTATCCTTGATGATGATACCAATATCGTCGATTGTCTTGCCTTACTAATAATGATTCTTTGTATCCTTAATGTAAATTTGTGGCTTTGTACTGATGAAATTGTTAGGGTTTTGGATTTATAAATGTTGTAAGTAATGAACCGATTCACGGTTTGGTTCAATTTAAGTAGATCTGTTTAGGATAAGAAGATAAGAATGACAACTCATGTACACACATTTAACACATGTTAAATGTGTAATGTATGTGCTGGGACAGCTTATGTACATACATTTAACATGTTAAATGTGTAATATTATGTATGCAGGGTGAGCCCACCTACTTTCTCCTTATTTACCTTATTATAGTTGATTATAAATAAAAGCATTTGGGGTGAGGTAGATCAACTCACTCATTCATTCCCAACCTCCGATTTAACATGGTATCGTAGCCACCTCTCAAGAGAACCTGACCACGATCCACCTCTCTCCCCTCCTTTTTCTCCTTGTCGTAAGGCTTATTTCTCAAGAGAACTTGACCGCAAAGTGTATCTGACCCCTCCTTACCCCAGCCTGTAGAATCCTCCTTCTCCTCCTCTTCTTAGCCCCTAACCCATTATTAGGCTGCAATTTAAGAGGATGTCAATAAATTGACAAAGTCACAGTCCCTTTTTCCTTGTGAAAAAATCCAAATTTATCAATAGAGATGGAATATTTCAGCCAGCATATGCCGCAAGCCATTTTAGGGCATCGATTTGTTAAGTGGTCATTGTCATTTCTAGTGAGAAATACAATCCTCCCGTGGAGCAGCCTCTCGACCAAGGACCATTAGCGCAGCCTCTTCTTGAAAAATTTTTTCCATCTCAGGCAGCCTATACTGGCAGAATCCTTTCCTCAAAAATAAAAAAGAAAAAAATTCCTCTGAGGTACCAAAATTGGAATTGACTACTATTACTTTAAATCCTGTGAAATTGAATGAGACCAATTATCTTATGTGGGCAAATTCCTGGATCACCTGGTAAGAATGTGGAGTCCAAGACAGCCTATATGGCTATTGCTGCCAGAGGACTCCTTGGATATATTAATGGGCGCTACAGCACAACACCCAACTAAAGCGATACAAATTTACAATAAATGGGTCTCGAGAATTCCATTGCGATGATCTACCTTATTGGGGTGTATGGAACCAAAGATAGGTCAGGGTTATGTGTTACTACCGATGCTGCCCAAATTTGGATCACGCTAAAGGAGTTTACCTGCAAAAGTAGGAAATTACTCATCATCTTTCGACCCATATGTCAAAATCAGTCCCCCGAAAAGAAGGGAACTTCGCGGTCGGACTACTATTCCCAGAACCCTGAAGCTCAGGTAAGACTGACTACTATGACACCTCAACAAAGGCTACAAGAAAGGATGCGGGAAAGAGTGTTGAGCGACAAACTCGAGTTTATACATTCTACCTGGTTTGGACCCCACTCTGACCACCCCGCCTCAGAAATCTCCTGAACCAAAGCATCTCCCATAACTTCCCTGGAGCGGACTAACGCAATTTTACAAAATGAGGACTCACGGCGACATTCCAACGATGCTTCAGCTCATACCGTGCTCCACTCCATACAGCCTTCAACACAATATTCTTCTCCTAAGGAATCTATTTGCTGTACTCACTGGAAGGAGCGCCAAACTATAGACACCTGTTGGAAGTTACATGGGAAACCCCCGCATTCAAGCCAAGAGATGGGAGAGAAAAGTCTAAGTTTGGGAAGATTCCACAAGCACATCGTACTAAAAACTTAAGTAAACATCTCGACCTCCAATTGCTATATCTTCTATGCTCACCTTCGAGGAACTTCGAGCTTTCAGAATCTTCTTTGATTCATCGTCCATCATTGGTCATCACCGCCAGTGGCCAACGTTCATTCTTTTGCTCGGGTCAGCATTTATGCTATCGGCGGGCTTCCAAGAACACCCATCCATGGGTCATTGATACCGGGCCACCGATCACATGACGATTCTTCCTCTTCATTTATTCTCAGATTCTCCTCCAAGCGTGGATACATCCGAGTTGCAAATGGGACTCTTTGTCCTATTTTGGGAAAGGGGTCCGTCTTATGCTCCTCAAATCTTACTTTACGCTTTTCCTTATGTCCCGAATTTTCTACAAACTTACTTATTAGTAGTCTTACAAACCTCGAACGGTAAAGTTACTTTTTCCCTTTCTTATCAGGTTTTTTTCCGGACCGGAAAGTTTTGAGAGACGCATCGACATGGTAGAATGCATGGTGGCCTCTACCTTCGCAGATGGGTCTCATCCTCAACAAAGATATTGCCTCCACTCATTACCTCCAACCAACCCCCGCACTCTCTTTACTCCTTATCGCTATCGTTTTTACAATAAGCAACACCGCTGTAGTGGCATCCTTCCACTTCATCAAGCTATTCTCCCTTATTTCCTTTATTTAAGCAATGTAATTAGGACTAAGGATCAAGGTGCCGGGTTTTCGACCTGTTTCGAGTCGCTCGAAACCAGCACAACTCAACAAACCAATCGAAACCAGGCTCAAACCCGGTATTTTCTACCACCTTATAGACTCCATGGTTTCGAGGCTTAAAAATATTTTTTTTGTCCGATTTTTCGTGTACCCTATTTAAACCATTTTACACCTATTTCTAATGTAAATGTTAATTAAGTAAAAAGACATGTAAAAATAGCTACACGCTAAAGTGGATCAATGTCTCGATACAGAGAGCAAATATTACACAAATGTCACAATGTAAGAATGTAATGGAGCTACTAACTATTAAACCACTAATTAACAATATTCATTAAAAATTAATACATCAAGATCGAACTTAAAATTGAAATCTCACCCATGGCTCCATGCGAGCTTCAGGGTACATTTAAACCACGCGAACATACCACCGATGGCGGCGATAACGCTTCTCGACAGAAAGACGACGTATCCCAAGACAAGGTATCACTCCAACAATCTCGATACCTATAACGGCCCATGAGTGATGTAGTCATCAACATAAATATAAGTAAAATTTACCCAGGTGCGCCGATCGCCACAATAAAAGGAGCGGAGTAGTAATGAACGCCGCAGAGGGAACATACCGAAATATGGAGTCGACTTAACGATGATCCAACAAGGCACCGCCAACACCTCGAGGTCCGAAGTCATTCTAAATCGACTGACAAGTAGGAATTAATAACCCCCATACCCACTACACTCCAACCCCACTAGCCCCAAAGAGGCACCATCCAAATCCACCAAGTGCCGTCGAACCGATACTCGCCGCCACTCCTTCAGGAATTGCCGGGCTCGAGGTCCGCGCGATCATGAATTCTCGCGCACACCAATGCCTGGCCCCTCCAGCCCGGTAACTTCCCTAAACGCATCCCCCGGCCATGTCGCTGCATACGGTCGATATATCCATGGATCCTGCTTCATCCATCTCCTCCCCGGCATGAACCGCGGCGCGATCCTCTGTACCCTCTAAGACACCACTCAGCCGGGCTCCGTGGTCGCATCCCCGCAGAAGATGATCATGCGAAGCCCCGACCCTTAAGGAGCAGGCGCAATGGATCTAGCCGCCGCGTCGGTCATAACGACCGGCTCATCAAGGCAAGGATATCCGCCATCACCACCACCATCATCATCATTATCCCCGCACCACTCAGGTCCACTAGTACGCATCACCCCGGGCGTGTGCGATTGTGCCCGTAAGAAACCAGCGAATCACTCGCCTCACTATCACCGCCTAAACGGACGCCTCGCCCGCTGGGGACCTACCCCGCAGCCATAAATCCCCCACATCGCTCCAAGGGTCTAAAGAATAAGCACGGACTGGTCGACTACCAGTCTCATCTAATCGAGGCTCACCACGATCCGGTGAACCCACTCCATTTAAAGGATCAACTTCCTCTCCCTCCAACCCAAAGATCTCACTCACATAAAGGGGGTTTTAAGATCTTGTCCCCTTAACCGTATGTGCCTTCTTTCGCCTCAAATTATAAAGGCACATACACCAAGTCCTCAAGCCTTTTGTACCTGGGGGTTCTCGCCGGTAAGTATGTATGGTTAAAATGTGTTCCAGCTGTCACCACATCTGATATGGAGCATGTTTATGCTTATAATACACCTTAATCGCTATATCGCACGGTCATATCAAGGACTCCGATCCAGATATGGACCCACCACTTCGCTGGAAAATAGCAGAGAAACAACATTAAATGATGAAAAATTCACAATGGTATACTACATCCATAAAAGTAAGTATACGCACTAAGGGTGCGATTATCACCGGGATTCAAGCAAATTCACTCACCAAAACCCCAAACAAAGATCTCTAAAGCTTTCTGAAATATCCAATTAATGGGTAATAGGTACTTAGTAAAATAAAATTTGATAATATGTTGACAAATAAAGTAATTAAAAGTCTTACTCTCGCAAAAAGAACAGACCAAGGTGCTCAAGGCTTCTTCAAGCTTCGCAAAATCCACTTCAGATCGCATCTACAATTATCGACAAACATTCTAAGTTGTCTTTAGAATCGATACTAGATTCAGATAACATAAGCTAAAATTGATAAATATTATAATTAAACGCCAATGCAAGCCGATGTAATTTTAATTAACGGAAATCAAGACATCAATAAAGACTCACC